>KE504823.1:481164-496019 GCA_000441515.1 Elaeis oleifera
TTTCTTTTCTTTTCTTCTTTTTTTTTTTTTTTTTTTGGTTACTGCTTTAGCTTGTCCATGTTTGTTCACAGAATTTGCATTAACTTATCTTTGTCGGTTTTGGCTTTACAATTTTTAGTCCGTTGGTGTTCTTTCGACCTGTGGTTGTTCGAATTCAAAAGGTTTAGGGATCGGTTTGGACCATATAGCTTTGCTTTTCTTTTCTTTTTGCTGGGAAGAGAAAAAGTTTTTGATGGTAATGATGCCATTTTTGATTTATAGCACTTTTTCTGTTTTGCAACGGTAATCTTTTAACAAATATTTGTTAATTGTAACTATCAAATCTTATCTATTTTGTCGTCCGCATTATGAACTGTTGCATTTCATATAATTCCACAAGGACAGCTCTTCCTCCCTTTGTGTTGCACAGGATTACTGTAAGCGCAACACCTTCATAGTTTGTGGAATATCTAATCATTAGAGTCCACTAAAGCAGGCTTTTCTCTGTTTTTATGGTTTCAGTGACGATGCTTTTATCTACATGCCTTTCTATACAATATCTTGGCAAGCTTGCAATTCTAATATTACAGAGGGTTTATTTTTAGAGAAAGGGAGAGAGAGCAACACCAAAAGAATTGTAAGGAGGGGTGTGAACACTGTGGAATTGCTTAGTTCACTAATTTTCTTCCTTTTCTTTCATTTTCTTTTCCTTTTTATTCATACCGAGATGCAAATAGGGATAGGCCATTCTCTAGATTATATTTTGGTTGTTGATGATGTGTATTGGAGTGAAATTATGTGCAGGAATTACAACTCGAATGATCTATAACAAAATGCAGGACAGCATGTTTAATCCAGTGTTCATTTCCTTGTTTCCTACTAAAAACTCAATACACCATGCTCTTGCTAACACATAAATTATCAACTCATGACACCTATTATTTGGCACCTTATTGTCAACATATATTACATCTCCAAGGAATAGATGCTGGTTAATTTTTTGCAAAATATTGGTGGCTCTGTTTTAACATTGCATTTTCTGTTACCTATGAGATTTTTTTTTTTAAATTTCTTTATTTCTTTGAAATAATTGTTGGGCATCCACCTCATATTTCATCGGTCACAATTTGAGGAACAAGGTAGGGAAGGAGCCCCAGGGCAAACCAAAAAGTCCCACAAGAGACTCAATAAGAAGCCCCTTGTCAGATCTACATGTGCTTATTCATTTTTAAGTTCATCTGAAGTAACCAGTCTTCAGAGTTGAGGATTCTCATTTATTCACATCAAGGAAAAAGAGAGTTCTTATTTATATTTTTGAAAATGAATTCACTTTATTGTGTCTTTCTTCTGCTCTTTAGCAATTTTTACATTTTTTTTCATACTTGTTTCGCATCCCTTCCTTTTATGTTGATATAATTAGACTTCGACCTTTGGAAGAGAGTCCCTTCAACTTGTGGATTCTATGAGGATTTGTATCACATCTCCTTATTAGTATCCTCTTGCTAGTGGTGTGCTTGTTGGATGGTGATCTTTTGCTTTCAACATGTTTGAACACTTACTTGTATCAGTAGTTTTGTAATCATTCAATTTGGACTTCCTCTTTTCAGTTGTGTGTAAGACTATCTCATCTCCCCTTTAGCTCTTGCTGGGATTCCATCTTGATGGCCAAGAAAGCTTCTATTTCTCTTGTGTGGTGCCCACAGTTTAGTTGGAATGGGTCCACCGATGTTTGGATTGGAAAAGTCTGAGCATTGTGTTATTTTTTAATATCTTCTTCTAACATGTTTTGGTATTGGATATGTTCTTGTTGACCATTTGAGCATACATCTTAGAGGCCTCACAGCTTATATCTTCTGGGTAGAGACTGTGGTGGAAATAACACCATATGGGCATCCCTCTTGACGCCATGTGCTCTGAGAAAACCTTTTCAGACTAATGCACCATGTCCATAACTCACAAACCTGTTCTATTTGTGGCGCACTTTATGAATCCTTACTTATTAATTGTCCCCATCAAGGGTAAGTCCTCCTTTCATGCTATTTTTCCCTAATCCTCACACAAAACCAACCATCATTATGAATAGGGTGTCATATGAACTCTACTGCACTTGATGTGGAGGTGGTGTGGCCATGGGCATGGGTGTGGATGTGTCGTGTATCTGTGTCTGCATCCCTGCTGATGTTATTCATTTATATGTTGCTGCTATTAATTCTACAATCAATAGATATTTTACTATTTTCATGATTTCGGGCACTTGTTCCATTGTTCATATGTTTTCAAACATAAATTATGGACTATAAAACTGGTTCTGGTGAAGTTACAAGAAACAGCGATGCTGTCATTTCTATTTTATAAAAAGCCTTCTTCTTTCCTTTTTTTTCCCCTTTTTGTTTGAGTAATATGGTGGTAAAGTATCATCTAAAAGTTAAGTCCCGGACCTCCCCGAAGGGCAGCCCTCTAGAATAGGGATGCCAGCCAGCTGAGTAAACAGCTATGGGCTGCAAAAAAACCCTTCTCAACAACCTCTTTTGGAAGCAAACAAGATGGTTACATACACATAAGAGAGAAAGAGAGAGAGAGAACAAAAGATGTTAATCTTTGTTGGGCTGTATGACTTTTGTAGAAGTAAGGCACTTGTTATAGGTTATAGGTGACTAGCATATAGAAATATGCCAATGTTGTACGTCTGATATCAACTAGTGACCCTTACATGAATCCATAAGTATGTAAAGTTATCATTCAGATCTTTGACAAATTTGATTTTTACTGATGTTCTTTTTCCGATTTTTGTTGGTTTTTATATTCATTTTCACTTCATTTGTTTCCTAATATCTTAACTGCTTCTCACCCTTTTTCAAGGTTCTCCTCTTTAATTGGCAGATTCTACTTAGGCTATGCTTCATATCTTCTTCAATTCTTTTATTTTTTTTTATTTATTTGTGTTTGGGTTTTGGGAGGAGGGAGGGGCTTGTGGGTTGTTACCTGATTCTAGATCCTCAGGATCAATGTTCTTTTCAATTCCTAGGAGGAAATAATCAAGTAGGTAGATATCATATTAACATGATGATGCTTCTTTGAAAAGTAGATGGTTGATGTATTACTTATGGTAAAATTGCTAGCTTCACATACTTTTTGTTATGCATAATTATTAAATCTTTGTTTAATATGGAGACTCCACTCATAAATTTGTTCTCTCCATTTGGCTTTCCTTAAGGATTCCTCCTTTCAGAACTGTAAAGAAATAGCTGAAGATTCCATTGTTGTATGATGGCGAGCTCCCGGTGTTCTCTATTCATTCTTCTATTCATATGTTGCTCGGTGTTAATGGAAGGATCAGATTATGCGAAGTATAAGGATCCTAAGCAACCACTGAATGTTCGTATCAATGATTTATTAAGCCGGATGACCCTTGCTGAGAAGATTGGACAAATGTCACAAATTGCAAGGGAAAATGCTACATTTGATGTCATAAGAATTATTTATAGGTACGTATTTTAGTGTCTCTATTAAATTCAGTCTTAAGTAAACATGGAAAGATATAGTTGTTGTTGTTGAGCTAAATATGTGTTGCAGGTAGTGTACTCAGTGGGGGAGGAAGTGTGCCTGCACCTAATGCTTCTGCTGAGACGTGGATGAATATGATAAATGAGATGCAGAAGGCTGCTTTGTCGACACGTCTAGGAATTCCAATGATTTATGGCATTGATGCTGTTCATGGCCACAATAATGTCTACAATGCCACCATTTTCCCACACAATATTGGGCTTGGAGCTACAAGGTTAGTATATTGTAGTTTAGAGACCAAACATTTCGTTGTTATGGGAATCATTTTTTTGTCAAACTTAATGCTACCTGATGAATCTACTAATGTTTCTAGGAAATTGATATGTCATGTTGAACATAATAGTCTATTTTAACAGTGAGTACGTTTTTTTTTTAAAGAATAAATTAAATTAACAAACAAGTAAAAGTAAACAATAAATGGAGAGAGAAATTTAGAAGCAGCCTGGTAGTGGAGACACACTTGCAACATTGTCCTTGTTGATAGAGAATGTTGGTGCAAAGGATTTGCACCTCTTCTACTCCTCAAGCACAGCTTAATTTGCCATAGACCACCTTGCCTGCACAAGCAAAGGAAGTTGAAGGGTTTGAATTGGTAGCCTTTAGACACCAAGAACCCAGAACTGGCAAAATGTGAAAGCCAATGTCAAAAGCATTTTTCTTGATCATTATAATATCCAACAGACCTATGGTCCCCAGGTAAATGTTAGAAGCAATTAATCTAACATGGAAGTGCCCTCTCTTTATTCTGTCTTCACTAGCCCTTTATATGGTTTCCAACAGGTGGAGCAGACAGATGCAATTCTGAGGAAACATCCATCAACAGACGAGCATTTCAAAACAAGTTTGCCGTTGACTTCAAAAGGTTAAAATCCAAAATAGATAGTTGTTAGTTTAAAGAGCAAATGGCTATTGGAAATCAGAGTTCAAGGGAACCGCCAAGTTCAAGGCGTGCCGACCTATGCGGGCCTTCACCATCTCTCTCCCTCCTCCCCCCTCTTTTTTCTCGCATGTTCTTCCACTCCCCACCTTCTCTGGTATGTCAATTCAGGCTAGGCATAGAATGGCATAAGGATGTTCCGGGTCTTGATACCGGCACAGCATACCTTGCTAGAGAGGTTTTGAAAGGATACATCTATGGTTTAAAACTATTGTGAATAATGAAAGAAGTATCAACAATTTGTTTGTAAAGTTTAAACCAAATAAATATGATAAAACTCAATGCTTTGGAAACTTTATTTCACCTTTCAAGTCATAAAACTTTGTGTCGATTAAAAGAATTCTAATGGTATTTAAGTTCTAACATACAATGAATTTCTCAGGGGACTGATCTGTTGATGAAAGCACTTCTTCTGTATTGTAAATATTTTGATATGAATTGATTAATGTCATTTTAGTATCATCTTGTAGTGTAACTCCAATTATTTGTTCTCCAGCATGTCTCTGAGTCACTGCTATTTACTTTGGTTGTGAAAGTTTGTGCTATTGTGGTTCTTGGTAGAAATGCTTCTGCTGGCACCATTCTTTCATCATATGAACAACTATTCCTTTTGTATTGAGGATAACAAGAAATGTATTCTAACATCTCTTTTCTTTTTTAGAATTGTAAAGCATAAATTCGACTCTCTAACAACTATTTTTATACTTTACATAATCAAACAAATAGATCTCTTTTCTTTCCCCCTTTCCTTGGCAAAACACCAAAACTACTTTGTTCAACAGGAATGTCAAATATAGCTAATAATAGATATGATAGCACCATAAACTTTCCCTCAGAAAAAAGGGAAGATACCACCATAAACTAGAAAGCATGCAAAAATTAACCAGCAGTCACCTCAAATACTTACTAGAAGCCATAATTGTGAGAAAAACTTGAATATGAAGACCATGTTAAGACCTTTCAATCTAATTATTTCAACCCAAATTTTTATCTTATTTTAGACTATAAAACAATTGCCCGCAGTGAGACAGGAATACTGCATGCAGCTAAGGGTTAAATATATAAGACTGCCTGTTCCTTTGGCATTCAAATGAAAATAAAATGTAAGCTCTCGCAGGCCTGAAAGATGTGAAGTTCAATAGGGTCTTCTCATGGGTTGCACAAAAAAAGAAAAAAAAAGATGGCTTATAGGAGACTTGCAGGCTTACTTCCTTGTCAATTGCCTAGTGAATTGTCATTTAACTGTAACTAGTCTATGCACAAGATTGACACAGAATGGCAATTCACTTATCATCCTGCATGGACACATATGGCAGTAGGTATTGGAAGGTATTCCAACAGACTGTAGGAGTAACATTTTGTTGATTTTGGTCCAATTCGGTCAAAGATCGAAGAGTAAGCTATATCTTCTATGTGCTTCATGAGTGCCATTAATTGTTGGGATACTCTTAAAAGTATTCACAAATCACAATCAGCATAACACTCTAGAATGGGAACAGCTCCTAAAAATGTCAGCTCAATGTGCTGTAGCTGGCCCTACTAGGTTGAAAAGTTTTTGTTCACATGAAACAAATGTCCTGGTAATGTTCTAGCTTTCTCTAATTGTTCCATTACCATATCTAAATATTAAATATCATGATAGTGAAATTTCTTACTCTTTGAAGAATGTCTCGTTGTTGTACAGCCTCATCTTGCATATATTGGTAGAGACAACTTTGTCATTTTCTTTGTGATTCAATTTAAAAAGCCCTTCTTGGGTCCTAGATCTTAGATACAGAACAGCTTGGTGGAAACCAGTGTCATCTTAGCCTAAATTGCTTCTTATGGTTGCTATTTTTAACAAAAGTGTCAGAACACCATAAAATGATGAATAAATTGAATATATTTTTATTATTGAAAATAATTTCTTCTTATATCTATTTTGTAAACAAAGATTCTTAGCATATATATAATCTTCAGTCTTAATTCTGATATAAAGTTCCTTTTAGGGATCCAGCACTTGTGAAGAAAATTGGTGCAGCAACTGCTCTTGAAGTTAGAGCAACAGGCATTCCTTATGTTTTTGCTCCATGTGTCGCGGTAAAGTTTGTAACAAAAGAAATTCAGTTTCTGTGAATCTTAGGTTTTATGCAATGAATAAATTCTTTTAGAAATATCTCTTGCAACAAAATATTAGTAATGTTTATTTTTATTCATTGCATGATCTTGTTTAGGTCTGTAGAGATCCGCGATGGGGTCGCTGTTATGAGAGCTACAGTGAAGATCCAAAGGTCGTTGAGGAAATGACAGAGATTATTCCTGGCTTACAAGGAGATATTCCAGCAGATTCTCGAAAAGGAGTTCCATTTGTAGCAGGAACGTAAGATATTTCCACCAATATCATCTTCAATCAAATTGCATTAATTTATAGAATTTCTTTATTGCCATGCAATCTTTTAGGGTTATTTATTTTGAATCATCGTTACAAGATTAAATGATGGTGGAGGTAGCTTAGTAGTCGCAGAACCAACCTAAACTGGGCGGTTTGGCCCATACTGAATTGAATAGATGTCGAATGGTTCAGTAGGTTGAGTCAGCTAGGTTATAAAACCCTCCACTCCTTCCCCACCTCTTCCTCTCCTCCATGGTTCGAGGGCTTTTATGGGCTCTCTTGCTTGCATCGCCATCGGACGCCGCTTGCTCCCCCTTTTGACGCCGGCCATCACCAATAAGCCTTTCCCCCTCTAATCTCAAAACCCTAAATCTTGAGACTTTTCTCATTGATCAAGCGCTTGTTTTTGCCTCAAAACCCATCCTTGCGGTCTTTGATTTGCTTGGATTTGGAGGTTTTCTCTGGATTGGGGGCCTAATCTGGGGCACGGTTTCTGTGATCTTTATGCTTGCCAATTGGATGCTATGTGGATGGTGATAGGGAAGATAGATCTGTTGGAGGATGCTTTGCTGCAATGCTTTGTTGATAAGGCCCTACGAGCCCCGATATCAGTTCAACAGACTTTGCCTCAGATCGAACTTTGAAGTTGTAGTGCTTGGTAGTGGGCTTAAAAACCAGAATCGAACCAATGTCAGTCAATTAACTTGGTCTGAGTTTCTATCTCTTCCAGTACTAGAGGCTCACTTAAGCTCTCTCTCTCTCTCTCTCTCTCGCCTCTTTATCTCTGTCTCTATTTTCCCTCTAGGGAATAAAACCAAGGGGAAGAATACAATTTATGTAGAAAATCTTTATCTTTTTGTCCAAGATCTCTGGGTTTTTTTTTAAAATGATAATTCTGGAATTTCGTAAAACAAGCAATGAAGTGTATCTTACACTAAAGCAGGTTATAGTTGTTCTATATGATGTATCTGATATAATCAATTCTGCTTGTGTCTTGCATAGGAGGAATGTTGCTGCATGTGCTAAACACTATGTTGGTGATGGAGGAACATATATGGGCATTAATGAGAACAACACCATCATTAGTCAACATGGGTTGCTTAGCATCCACATGCCTCCTTACTACCATGCTATCATCAAAGGTGTCTCTACTGTGATGGTTTCCTATTCAAGCTGGAACGGAGTGAAAATGCATGCTAACCATTACCTAGTGACTGATTTCCTCAAAGGCCTGCTGCACTTTAGAGTTAGTGGATCATCACACAAACCATATTCCCAGCAAATGAAGTTATCATTTCTTGGTTTTCTTGATACGGATTGATATTTTATTCTCGATAATACACTAACTCTGATTTTTTTTCCTCTTTCCTTTGTGTTGGAATGATAGGGTTTCGTGATCTCTGATTGGAGGGAATAGACAGGATCACCAGTCCTCCACATGCAAATTACTCCTATTCGATCCAGGCTGGAATTAGTGCAGGCATTGACATGGTCAATATCACTCTTTTAAATGACCTTTTTTGAGGGAAGCTCTTTAAAATGATCTTAAGATCACTGGGTGTTGCACTATTCATGAGTTTTGCTAGGACAGTAGAGCATATTGTATCTAGCAATCTATGCCTACATTTGAATGCTAAAAGACAGTTTGGAGATTAAACTCAAGACAAGAAAATCATAAGTATAACCTACAGGTAGTTTCTACTAAGTGATCTAGTCAGAACCTGGTCAAGTGCTTTTAAGGAATGCAACTAAACTAGTTCTATTTTGGAGCAAAAGAGAACTTAATCAGACTGACTGTTTAGCATAAATTCTTCACAAACCTCCGATAATTCTTACCTATTTGTGTTTCTTTTGTCATCTATTATGTTTCTTCTTACAGGTAATGATTCCTTATGCTTTCAAAGAGTTCAAGGATGACCTGACCTACCAAGTTCAAACAACATCATCCCAATGAGTCGAATTGACGATGCTGTGAGAAGGATCCTTCGGGTCAAGTTCACAATGGGTTTGTTTGAGCACCCTTTGCTGATCCTAGCTTAGTTGATCAGCTTGGGAAGAAGGTTAATCACAATCTCCTCCTGCCTACTCACTCTTTCTCTTTCAACAAAATTTAGCAGGAATGTCAGCATTGCAGATGTCTGGGATGCTAATTAGCAAACCAGCCCAACTAGGCATACCGCACTTGAAAACTGTCAAGCGTGTATATATTGAGTACTGTATAAATTGATGTAGCTAATTTATTCCACATCACTCCAAACTAATGTTGTTTGGCAACTAAACTACTGATTTTCGATAGGAGCATCGCGAGCTTGCAAGGACAGCCGTGAGGAAATCACTTGTGCTGTTGAAAAATGGAAAGACTGCCGACAATTCGATTCTGCCACTTCCTAAGAAGACAGTTAAAATCTTGATTGCTGGAAGCCATGCTGACAACCTAGGCTATCAATGTGGAGGGTGGACAATCAGTTGGCAGGGACTCAGTGGAAACAATCTCACGACTGGTAAAGCTTACTAAACATTTGAAGCTCACTTCCTCTCCAGAAAATTCTGAATGCAGTGCATTTTGTCAGGAACCACTATTCTCAATGCAATTCAGTCCACTGTTGGTGCAAAAACTGAGGTCATCTACTCCGAGAACCCTGACAGTGGGTTTATCTCAAGTAACGATTTCTCATATGCTATAGTTGTGGTTGGAGAACATCCATACGCTGAAACATATGGTGATAATTTAAACCTCACAATACCTGACCCTGGCCCAGAAGTGATCCAAAATGTTTGCAGCAGCATGAAATGTGTTGTCATACTAATCTCTGGGCGACCGCTCGTCATCGAGCCATATATCAACCAAATTGATGCATTGGTGGCTGCATGGCTCCCTGGAACTGAAGGCCAGGGTGTGGCTGATGTTCTCTTTGGCGACTATGGGTTCTCTGGTAAGCTCCCTCGGACATGGTTCAAGTCTGTGGATCAGCTCCCCATGAACGTGGGCGACCCACATTATGACCCGCTCTTCCCATTTGGATTTGGGCTGACAACAGAGCCAGTGAATGCAAACTAGAAATCTCTTTTGCTATGGAGCAGGAAATGTTGAAGATCAGTTAATTGTTAGTCTTGAGACTGTAGCAGAATTCTCCTGAATTTAGGACTCTCATTAAAAAAAAAGAATAAAGAACTTGCACTATTGCTCATCTTTAATTCTTGAGAATGAATAAGGCCACAATTTTTATGTTTTTGCCCAAGAACGTAGAAGGGTATGATGCCAAGATGGTTAGAGAATGGTTAAGATTCTGAATCGGGGTGGAAATTTATGATCTCATCAACCCAACCTGCAACCAACCTACTTTAAACAGGTTTGGTATAAATATGTTTTCAAGTGATAAATAAGTCAACCTACTAAAACCAATTTATTAAATGGATCAAGTTTAGATTTAGATTTTTGATCATTTTAAACTGTTTGGACTTGTTTAATAGTTAGTCTAGATTATTATCCGACTCATTTGACTCATTTAAGTTATACCATTAAAACATATTTAACCCATTTGTATCCCGTGATCAGTTAATACATTTAAATCTATGTAATCTATTTAATCCATAGATTGGGCGGGGTTACCTGCTTATAAACAGGTCAAGTTCAAATCTAGATTCTTGATCTGATTAATGAATAAATATATGACCGAACGGCATCCAATTTAACCCATATCCAGCCCAATCTGATCCATTTGCCACCCTACCTTTGAGGTTGTGCCCTTTGTTATTTCATATAATCCAATAATTTAGTTAAGAATTTATTGTGATGTTCTTTAATCCAATCTGCACTCTCATTAGTCTTGAATTTTACTCAAAAGGAGAAGCAGACGCAAGACACAATAGAACCTAAGACGGTGGATGTTAAATACAAACAGCTTGACTCCCTCATTAGTAGAATAGCGGCATACCGATGCAGCCAATGCAGGTAGCTTCCAAACTCCGTTCTGTGGCTCTGAAATTATTTCACTTAATCCAATAATTATACTTTTTTTTTGTAAAAACTTCAACGAGGTTTCATCCTGACAAAAGTCGAAAGAGGTTTGGATCCCATCCAGTGCATAAAAATAATTACCATAAGGACTCTCAATCTACTGGAGGAATATCCGATGCAGGACGATAATAAAATGACTTAACCCCTCCTCATTATGTCTAAGTGGATCAGATGAGTACATCATCTTCAATATTATTCAAACAACAGAGAAACCAGATATCATTCCACGGATCCGCATCCCGGCATCGAAATTTAACCCTCATTTAATATTAAGTAAATAAATTTTTACCCGTCTTAGTGGGAACGACGGGAAGCCAATCGTTTGACCTAGCGCAGGATACCAGGTTATTATAATCCAATGGATGGATTCCCTCTCGTTTAGACTCCCTGATTGAAGTACGTGGAACGCTTAATTTTTTATCACCCAGATCCGTGAAGTCTCGTTGGTTGGACTTTGGCGCTGTGCGGCGGCGGGAGAGCTGGATCTCGTAACATGTGCATGTCTGCTTTGCCCTCTCTCTCTCTTTTTGGCTTGTCGGCGTGCTTCCCATGGTCAATAAAAAGAACTCCCGGGGACCACCCCAACAGGAGAGTCCAGACAAATTCTCTCACGCCCGGGGAAGCAATCCATCCCATCATAAAGGGAGTAGGGACTTCCGTTCCGATTTCGTTTCGAACGCGAGCCAAAGACATTCTACGTAACCACATAGTTTATCTCCAAGGACCATACAAGTTGGTGGATATGTGTAATATAATAGAGGTCTCCTTTTGGATTTTTTTTAATCTGTTAATTTATAGTTAGAACTTTTAAATTTATTTATATTTCACTTTCAAATGTTTTCACTCTAAAATATGATAATACGTTCTCATTTCTTACGAGTATAATTGTTGCCGTTGGGGACATGTTGGACCATGGCGCCCGAGCTGATAGGTTCATCATCCAGATCAGAAAAATTCGTTGAGAATTGCTGTGCACCTCCACCTCCACAATGATATTCCGATGGCCGTCGTGCCCAGATGGTGATGGTTTTGATGTGATGTGTCTCCGAGTTGGCATTGGATGATGGATTTCGATCTAAAATAATAAAGAAAGAGAGAAAAAAAAGAAAAAAAGAACGGGATCCTTCAATCACCAAGTCAAACATGACTGGAGAAAGACAGCGTAAGTGATCTAAGAGTGACAGAGAGGTGGCAAAAAGTCCAGAGAGATGGCCCGCATATTTTGTCTATCGATCGTACCCGCGCTTCCCGTTGCCTGGATTGCTTGTTTGAAATAATTCGCAATCGCATAGCTCTTATTGGAGAAGTTAAAAGTGTGAAGGACTCTCGTCCAGATCGGCGATTCAGCGAGTTTCGAATGATCAGCGTGTAGATACGTGGCGTGCTCTTATTGTTGGCTCGACGTATCGGCTAACGTGGGTTCGGAGGCGTATCAAAGATTGGAGTGAAGGTAACCCCAAGCCTTTATTTCTGACCATTTTTTTGTCCGTCTGTCAGTACTTGCAGCAAGTGGGAGTGCTCCCACTTCTCTCATATTCCAAACTTAAGCCCATACCGTTTTATAATACTCCTCTTCCTCCCAAAATCTTGACTCTCTCATTCTCTTCTCGGTCCATTTGGGCTCTCATTGATGATTGGTATGCTCTCTCCGATTTCTCGCTGCTGTTTTTGCTGTTTCTTCTCTTGCCATTCTGTGTGTTTTTAGGAGTGTTAGATTCTCTTTTGCTTTGGTTTGTGGCTTTGAATCTCAACATTTTTCGGTTTTAGATTCTCTCTCAACATTCTTTTTTGAATCTCAACGTTTTGTTATTTGTGGTTGCTATGTGTACCCATGCGATCATTCAATGCGCGCATCCTCTTCTAAATTATTCCTCTAAAAAGGAAGAAATCCTTCTTTCCTGTAAAGTAAGAATGAAATGTCCTTATTGTTCACTGAAGGGAAGAAAAACAAACAAGAAATTCTCTTCTTTTTTGTCTACGAAACTATGATTGGAACTCTGCTCCTGCTTTGTAATGATGAAATTGGATCACACTTCAGTGGATTAGATCACTGATCTTGGGGTTGGAAACTATTGGTTTGTTTGGGCTCATTTTTCTTTCCTTTTTTCACTTTGGCTTGAAATGCGTTCTAGCTCATATGCTAAAGATTCCAAATGTCCCTATCAAACATATGAGGTCAAGGTCCAAGAAACCTATCTTGTAGCTTATTGCTTTGTAATATAATAACATTGATGGAAATGACACCATGAATGGCATAGTTTTAGAATTTCAGAGATGCTGTGATTAGGGATGGCAATGAGTCGGGTATGGGTTGGGTCAGCCAATATCCATTTCCACCTCGCAATTTAAAACCCCATTTACCCATTCTTGCCCTGTACCCACCTTAGGTCAGGTTAGGTCGGGTCAAGTAGAGGTGCGGGTCGGATCGGGTCGGGTAGATAAGAGGTGTCGGGTCGGATCGGGTGGGCTAAATAAGAGGGTCAGTTATATTAAAAGAATTGTAATTTTGAAAGAGGGATTTAGATTAAAGTTATATCGGGTCAGATTCGGGGTAGAGTATATCATTATCAATATTTGATCCAAACCAGCTTCTAATATTTTTTCTAGAACCCATATCCGCCTCAATTTTAATCGGGTCTGGTAAAATCCAGCCCATTCAGGTCGGGTTGGATACACAATGGGTCGGCTAAAATTGCCATTCCTAGGTGTGATGTAATTGGTAATGGTATTTATACTTTTGTTCCAGAACCATTCATGATGTCAATCCATGACCATTTCCAGCAAGTCTTATCTTTCTGTTGGTCCCCATTAGATGCCCATTCCAGAACCATTCATGATGTCAATCCATGACCATTTTCAGCAAGTCTTATCTTTCTGTTGGTCCCCATTAAGTGCCCCCCACAACAACAACCAAAAAAATCCAGGTAGCCACTTTTAAGCATTTCATTCTTTATGCTTTCTAGGTTGATGATGGCAATGTTTTCATAGTGCCAGGCGAATATTTTGCTTCACCTCATTTTTGCCTCGATGAAATTGTGTTATTGAATGTATGCTAGTGGAGTTCTAGTATTCATATTGGTATTGGTTATGTCTATATTTTAGGAAAGCCCACGCCAATTAGTATACCACTAGAAGTGAAGAAAGACGCAAATTATCTCTGACTGAATGCTTTATTGCTTGTTGCTATAGAAGAAATCAGACTGCTTTATTGCTTCTTGATAAAGAAGCAATCAGACATTTTCTAGATAGCCATATGTTGGTTGATGATGTCTGTAAAATGGTTTCTTATTGGAACTGTATGCTATTGAAATTTACAAAATCAAAGTAATCCTGTACTCATTCCTTGGTGCCAGCACGAAGTAATACCTTGCTTTTACAGTAGACATTCATTCCATGTCAACTCCTGAGATCAATTGTTTGGACTTCTACGCAGTCGTGGTATTCCAACATCTTTTGTGCAGCAGCGTTCTTTTATCTAGGAGTGCTTAGATATGCTATGACCAGGTATAGGTTTTATTTCTGTTGAGTATCAGATATCTCTGTGCACATTTTCCAGTCCAAAATTTATCCAATGCTATTATAGTTTAATGTTTTCGATTCAGATTAGATTTTCTTTCTTTTTATTTATCCATCTACTCTGCAACTGTTGCATATTTTATTACTTCTGCATCCCCTTCACATGTTTTTGCTAATTTCTCTGGGCATTATTTGTTTGGAAGATGTTTCTTGTTAGTTCACTTCAACTCTAGTTAGAATTTTGTTGACCAACGTTTGGTGGACAAGGATTGATCTTGGAGAAGATTCTGTACCTCTAATTTGATAATTATTCAAATCATTAAAAAAAGAAAGTATTTAAAATTTTAAATATAATAGCAATATCTTTTCTTGTACCTGCAGAACATAAACTGTCGAGATAATTATAATTGCAGAAATGCTCGTCTCAGTATGTTTACAATTTTACTTATGGTTTTATTCCTTTCAATATT
>KE504823.1:499162-511228 GCA_000441515.1 Elaeis oleifera
GTCAAGTAAATAGGGTCGAAATAGTACTATATATATATATATAGATGCACCTTTTCCCCCTCACAACCAGCTCAATGTGTTGCTAGTGGCCCTGCAGGACTTCAGAAGAAGGAATTATGTGCACCAGCAGTGGTGCCATATATCTGCAAACAAACTGAAGTTCTTCCAAGTACCTTTGTTTAGAAAAAATATTTTAATAGTATTTTAGTCATTTTGAAAAGGCAATACGTGCATCACAGCTTGCTATCATCAAAGAGTGTCAAAGTTTCTCACAGTTCCAAGGCCATATCCAGCATATGTATGGGAAGAACTGAACTTATGGTTGCTACTTGTTCACACTTTAGGTGAAATGTCTTGAAAAAATTGATGCATTGTTGCCAGTTCAGCATTCTGGCAGCTCAAGTGGTTCCAGATATCTGCTTTTCTAAAGTACAGCTTAATTTAGTTGTCAGAGAAGTTATAAATGATAATCAAATTCAGCAAATTTGCTTTTATTCCATAGTGTTTCTTTGTATGTTCATAATCTTTGTGTTCTTGTTTAAAATGTTTATTTCTCCCTATTAGAGAGCCAGCACTTGTGAAGAGAATTGGTGCTGCTACTGCTCTTGAAGTGAGAGCAACAGGCATTCCTTATGTTTTTGCTCCATGTGTTGCGGTAACAATGACATAAAACCATCCTGTTTCTGTGAATTTTGGTTCTTGCAGAAAAGATAAATAAGCTAAACATATATTTCAAAGAACATCCAGGACCATTGTGTTTGAGTCTTCTTCTTCTCCTTGAGCTTGTGCAGGTTTGTAGAGATCCAAGATGGGGTCGCTGCTATGAAAGCTACAGTGAAGATCCAAAAATTGTCCAAGAAATGACAGAAATCATCCCTGGCCTGCAAGGAGAAATTCCAGCAAATTCTCGCAAAGGAGTTCCCTTTGTTGCTGGACTGTAAGATATTTCTGCCAATAGCATCTTCAATTAAGTTAGTTTCATCCGTTAATTTTCCTCCATATAAAGCCAACATCTTTAGTTCAATTTTTGGCTCCCAATCCACCAACTTGATGCAAGCTTATTTAGACCTATAAGTAAATGGAGAAAAATTTGCAAACTCAACTGTTGAAAGGTAGGGCCTATGACTGTGGTCATTAATGCAATAATCCCCTGAAGTCATTCTTCTGGAAGGCTCCTTTTTAAAGAAAATTGTTCAATAAAGGAAGTTTGAAATCACATTTTTGTGTTTATAGGTCTGCTGGTAGTTATTACTGTTGATTTGGTTTGAGGCTTTGAGCTTTTGAACCTATAAAGGTTAATTATTTTATTATTGTTATTATATATTTGCTTCATTGCCATCAAAACTGTTAGATCCTTTCATCAAAGTAATGGGATCCTGTGAAAGATTCTTTCATCAATGGAATGAGATCCCATGACAAAGTATAACCGAATTAAATAATTCTACAGTTGTGTTGAGTGATTATAATTCTGCTTTTACATCCAGCAAGAGAAATGTTGCTGCATGTGCTAAGCACTATGTTGGCGATGGCGGAACATACAAAGGCATCAATGAGAACAACACCATCATTGGTCTACATGGGCTTCTCAGTATTCATATGCCTCCTTACTATGATGCTATCATTAAAGGTGTCTCAACTGTGATGATCTCCTATTCAAGTTGGAATGGAGTGAAAATGCATGCTAACCATTACCTAGTGACGGACTTTCTCAAAAACAAGCTCCATTTCAGGGTTCGTGGATAGTGCTTACATCTATATTCCAATGGATAGCAACTCATCATTTATTGGTCTCCATCATGTGTTGATTCCTAAATATCAATTTCTATATATTTTAAGGCTGAAATACTTCTTCTTTTTTTAAATCAATAGGGATTTGTAATATCAGATTGGCAAGGTATTGACAGGATTACTAGTCCTCCACATGCTAATTACTCGTATTCAATACAAGTGGGAGTTCATGCTGGTATTGACATGGTTAGTATCCCAGAGTCACCTTATGGCATCATGTGCTTCATTAGTTACAAGCTGTGTTGTAGATTACCTTCATCGGTAATTCAGCCGACTTTTTTGATCCCTCCATGAAGCATGAGGATATTAGACGAAAAGTTATAGAGGAACAAAAGAACACCTTGTTTGTTTTGATTTAAACCTAATCTTGCTTCACCCCTATTTTTCTGCAGTATGTGCCTTTTATTTGTTCTCTCTCTCTGCACCTCCACCAGACCAAGTTCCTAGTTGGGAGCTATTATCTTTCTCAATTTATATGTTTTGCAGGTAATGATTCCCTATGACTACCCAGAGTTCATTGATGATCTCACATACCAAGTCAAAAACAACATCATCCCATGAGCCGAATCGATGACGCAGTAAGAAGGATCCTTCGAGTCAAGTTCACCATGGGTCTCTTTGAAAAGCCTTATGCGGATCTTAGCTTAGCTGATGAACTCGGGAAGAAGGTTAGTCACTTTCTTATATTGCCTTGCCAACTCATAAGCTACATTCAGCAGTTAAAACAGGATGAACCACAGAACAGTAAAAGAAATGATAAACTAAGAAATCTATTGTTCGGTCCAATATTTGTCTGAAATTTTTTCTTGCAGACAAGCTACTACTAGATTTATCGAAACTTATTCAGTTGCTCTCATAATAATGTTGTTCAATCACTGAAAACTATTATTTCTAATAGGAGCATAGGGAGCTAGCCAGGGAAGCTGTGAGGAAATCACTTGTGCTGCTAAAAAATGGAAAGTCTACCAACGATGCACTGTTGCCTCTTCCTAAGAAGGCAAAGAAGATTCTTGTTGCCGGGAGCCATGCCGACAACTTGGGCTATCAGTGTGGAGGATGGACAATCACTTGGCAAGGACTCAGTGGGAACAATCTAACAACTGGTAAAAATTCAAAACATCTGAGATTCACTTTGCTTGTCATTTCTTTCAAACATAGCAGGGCATGTTAATGTTTTAAACTCCGATTGATCCTCTTCAACAGGAACCACAATCCTTGATGCCGTGAAGAACACTGTAGACCCCACCACCGAGGTTGTCTACTCTGAGAACCCTGCTTCCGACTTTGTCAATCATGGTCAATTCTCTTATGCAATTGTAGCAATTGGAGAGCAGCCATATGCAGAGACATTTGGAGACAACTTAGAACTTACAATTCCTGACCCTGGCCCAAGTGTGATCCAGAATGTCTGTAAAACATAAGATGTGTTGTTATCATAATCTCTGGGCGGCCCCTTGTGATTGAGCCATATGTGCACATGATCGATGCTCTTGTGGCTGCATGGCTTCCTGGAACTGAAGGCCAGGGTGTAGCAGATGTGCTCTTCGGTGACTATGGATTCTCTGGCAAGCTCTCACGGACATGGTTCAAGTCTGTGGATCAGCTCCCAATGAATGTAGGCGATCCACATTATGATCCTCTCTTCCCCTTTGGTTTTGGTCTTACCACAAAGTAGTTTCTTTTGGGATGGATTTAGAGAACATTGATGGCTTACTAGCTTACAAGAAAGTTATAATCAGCTCAGGCTTAATAAGGGCGCAGACTATTGTTTTTTACTTTGAAAAAAAATCGTCATTTTTATGTTTTTTTTATGAAGGGTTCAAATGAAGAACTTGTTCTTCCAATATCTATATCAGTTTTATATTTGAGATATGAAAGTAGTGAACATTCATTTGGGACCATGAAAAGGGATGCTTTTAATCAGATATTTTGTTTCTTGACTCAAATTTTGAGCGATCCTTTCTATCTTCATTTTTCGGTCCAATTGGAATTCAAATTGTATCTATGCTAGTTGTCAGCATAGAAAGTATCAAGTTCACAAATCCAAAATTACTCAAATATGCATATTCATGTTTACAAGTCCAAGTTGAAAAATTGTCATATTCAACTCAAGACCAAATTATTCAAGGTTTATAATATTGCACATAACCCCTACAAACCCCATAATCCTACATTTAGTCCAATCAGAGTAAGTCCATATTATCATACTTAATTTTGTGTAGTAGGTCCATAATATTGTAATTAACCCTGACAGAGTAAGTCCATAATAATCAAGTCATGAAATAATTGAAGTGATTGAGTTGGTTCCCATTATTGAGGTCCTACATCTGATACATATTGAAGCTCTCCTTTTACAAAACAACATAAACCATGTTTTAATCAAAATATGCAGATTTCATATAATATAGACAAACAACATGCATAACATCATATAATTAAAGCATTACCTCCAAATTATTTCTACTTTTAATTTACTTTTGTTCAAAACAGGGGCCCATAAAATTCATAAATAGCATATATCAACTTAAAATTTTACACAATATCAAAGAATTATGTTAATCCACTAAAACATCTAAAAAAGATGAATATACGGACAAATCTAAATAAATTCTAAAATTTTTTCTCAAAAATCTAGATTTAAGAATTATATTGCAATATCACGTTGATCTTCTTTTTTAATAAAACGGAGGACTCATATAAGATAAGTATGAATATAACCAAAACAGTCAGAGAAAAGAATTTCTCGAAAGGACAAAGGCCAAAAAGATATATCAGTCCAACTAATCCCTCCTGAGTGCTGGACAACATAGCTAGCTATCTAGTTTACGGCACTATTCACCTCACAGTAGATGTGTCTGATGTCCACAGAGATGCAGCCTAGTAGAGCTCTCTAAATGTCATAGATAAGCGGGTGCTCAGAGTGAATCGCAACCCGCCTCCACAACTATCCCACCAATGTGGCAGAATCCCCCTTGATGACTAGTGGATCAACCCTCATAATCCGTCTTGTAAGTAGAATGCCCTCCCAGGTCTCTCTCAGCTCCACTACTAGCACTATGGTCTTGTAAAGGTGGATCCCCCAATTGCAATAAATTTGGAGTTTGGGCAACACATGATATGAGGTTTAGACTGGGTTAATAATAATAACATTACAGGAGTTGATGATGATGGAGTCCTATGTTGCTTTACAAGAACTGGAATAAGGGATAGCTACTAGGGCAAGGAAATTAGGATCAGAAGGGAGGGACCCCTTGCTAGGCTCCAACCAACTCTAGAGAGAAAGAAAAAGAGAGAAGATGGGGTTTCTCCAACTCTCGTAGGAAGCGAGAATAGGGCTGGTGGTGGCTGCTAGTGGTGTTAGTGATCATGGCCGGTTGATCAGTGATAGATGATTGTGGTGGAATCTGGACGAGGAGAAAATATGAGAAAGTAAGGAAATAATAAGGCTCGATCCTAATGGAGATTCAAATCTCAACCACAATCGTCAGTGATCGTGGCTTCACCAAGTCATTATGGATTTCGAAGAAAAACCTCAGTGAATAGCCAAAATAAGGGAGTGGTGCTTCTAGATCGAAATTCAGGCTAGTGAGCTTCTCGATGAGAAATATGGAGGGATGTTAAAGGAGGTGGAGGTGAATTCTACCTTATCTTCGGTGAGGATTGGCCACGGACATGGTAATAATAGTGGACATTGGGAAAACTACAAGAGAAAGAGGAGAGAAGAAAGGAGAGAAAGGGATTTTGGTAAGGTCTTATGATAGGGTTAGACGGAAAGATTATAGCTGGCCGAGGTTGGGAGTCGAATAAGGACTCTATCCTGTTCGATTCAAGAGCAAGTTGTTTCAAAGTACTCAACAATACCAAACTGGCCCAAAGAGGCTAGGCCTCACATGGGTCAAACCAGCTAATCAATGAACTAGATCGAGTATCACAAAGCATGTATAAGTTAAAGAATTCAATGCTCGAAGGTCATCTCCTATACACTAATCAAATCAAAATGAAGTTTGTTATCCATTTCCACCAAGAGACGAATGGAAGAAAATTCATGAGCAGTTGGTATATAATGATTATTCATGATTAAGGATAATGTGGGTAGAGCTGATGAGATCACGATATTTAGTTGCACCATGGTGATCCTATATAGCCATGATCTTAAATCATTTCCACTCTTCAAATCCTTGCTTAACCCAATAATGGGATATCCGTTCTTGGGTTGGGTATCCAAGATCACCCAAGGCAATGATCTTAGCTTAAATTTAAGGATAAAAATATCTTTTCGTCTAGCAAAAAAAGAATAAATTATAAAATATTTTTAATTTGAGTTTGATTTTACTTACAACCTTCTATACTTTAAAAAGTATCAAACTGACCCTTCTAGTTATTGAAATATTTTAACATATTCTAACCGTTCACTCAAATAGTATTAGTTTGCTATTTTAATGAATGAAAACATTCCTCATTCATATAAGAAGAGGATGAGGAGGAGAAAGGGGTGAGGTAGAAGAGGAGAGAGAAAAAAGAGTCATCGATGAGGAAAAGATGGAGGAGAGGGGAGCCATAATGGAGAGGAAAGGTAGGGTTGCGGAAGTCGGCATGGAGGGGGATGGCGGCATCGAATGTCTTATGGTGGGATTGGAGGAGGGAAAATACAAGGATCTGCTCATAAATTGAATAAACCAAGGACTAACTTTCATGTGACAACCTCCTCTCTATTTCTCAAAGGGTTAAAAGGGTATACTGTTTAGGTGAAGAAGGAAAAGAAGATTTCTATAATAAAATAAGCTTAACAAATGCAAATGCCTATTAAGCTCCAAGCAAAAATATAGGTCTCTTTATGTTTGATTTAGTGTGGAGAGTTTATTTTGTATGCGTTACTGTATTCCAATGTTTATCTTGGTAGTTGCTAAACTATGGATGTCACGTTTGGAATTTGACTCCTTTCTTTGTTGTACAGTTTGCAAAGCACATACCAATTTTGGGAATAGAATGCTCATAATGATTATTTATCAAAGAAAGTATGGAGGAACAAGAGAGTGATGATAGAGATAATAGAAACTGGAAGAATATCCACACAATGTCCAGGATGATATTCCTGGATGACTCTAACAAAGATGAAGGGTTTGATCTCCATTTTATGGATGACATAGGAAAGAATAGAGATAAGAATCGTTAAGTAACAAAGATTTTGGTGGTCCATTAATAAGTCTTCCTATAAGGATAATATCCCGGAGCAATGATCCATTTTTTTTTTTGGTTATAAAGGTATAACTCAATTCATCCGATATAAGAACTATACAAATATAAGTATAGAAGAAGCCTACAATACACAAACCCAAAAATAGGCTGAAAAAAAAGTAATGAAAGATTACATGAAGGAAGATAAAAAGAGTGTTAACAAAAAGCCATTGCAGAGCTAGCTATAGAACAAAAAGTATGAAAGCATGATAAATAAAATACCCGTGTAAGATTATAAATAGTAGGAATAACAACCCAAAAGCAAGTATCAAATTGTAAAAAATTGGGCACATCTCCATTGGTATTAGATAGCCCATGCTGTGTTGAACAATTGCCAAAGTCTTGGAATAGGAAAGGAGGAGATAAAAATAGGTGATGAACATACTAATGGTGATCTGGCTACTGAAGAAACAGTATTATAGAATATGAGCATGATAAACACATGAAAATGATGCTCCAACCCTTTGAGAATCCTAAACATTGTGCAACAGTAATTCAATATAGTAGCCATAACAAATGCATTGGGAAGAAGTAGTTGTAGTGATTTGAACATGAGAAGCAATATGAACTATTTAAGTAATAAATCAGTATGATGATCAAGCGAAGAATAATTAGCATGTCCAATACAAAACATGAAGCAATCTCTCATTAGTGACCTAGATGAGCACTATGAAGAGAGTGACAAAAGAATACTTATCAAGCTAAGGCCCATTCTGATGAACCGATGTGACGTAGTGAGGCATAATGAGTTGGGTCACAAAAATTTGACATGTTAAAACAAAGAAGAAGTAGAATAGCCACAATAAGAATAACATAATTATGCACTAGTACAGATAGATAGGGATTGCTCTCATCTTCATATTTGCCTCCACTGCTCTCATACCCAATAAGTAAACTACCAACCTTGAATCCATTCAACACACCATTTTGATATAGCCAACCATCCACTACATATTCCATAGCTTGCAATAAAACATACTATTCTCAACTCCTAGACCTCTCATAGTTCTCAATTCTAGTGGAACACCCTTGAAAATGCCACGAGCCCCAATTCTCCCAAATTGCTTAATTAATCCAACTATTATCCCTATAATCCCATCCACTATATAACCCCCACCACCAACATAATCCAATTTAATGAAATGCACAAAGATCTGTAACTATTACTTTGAAAAATCAATACTAGCCAACTTAGATTTGTTTGATTATTACTTGATGGGCAAAAGTTCTGCTAAATAAGGATAGCTATGGGATGTGTTGATACCCCCAATAGTATACTATAGCATGGCATAGAGGATGCTCCATACCATGATTACTCGAAAACCTATTTAATCCATCTAATCTCCTTTATCCCTCTCTATTGTTTCTTATTTTCTTACTCTATTTGCTTTATTTTTGGAAGCATAGGAGAGAGATGGAGGTGAAGAAGAGGTAGAAAGGAGAAAAGTTTGGTATGGGTGTTGGGTGTGTGTTTTCTTCTCTCTATCCTCTCTTTTGCTTACTTTCTGAGAGAATAAGAAATAGAAGAACTTGATTGAGATGCTTTCATAGTCTCCTTCTCCCTCCAGACCCCTCCTTTTCCTCTCCACTAGGTTTAGGATTTCTTCTTCTCCTCCCCATGATTGAGGGTTTCTTTGATGTCAAAGATAATTTGGATATTTACAAATGATGGTATCATGTGATGGTCATGTGATATCATTCTATTAATGAAGATAGACAATAAAATATATTGTAATATTTTGATAATTAAAAGATTAGTTTGATATTTTTTAAAGTATAGAGAGTGTAAGTAAAATTGTGCTAAAGTTGAGGAGGTATTTCTATAATTTACTCGAATAAAATTGATATATCAATATCATAATAAATATTATATTAATATTATATATATTATATTATTTATATTGATATTATATAGTATATTTATGATATATCATTTTAGAATATATTACTTTTATTCATCTTATTTTTTAATCCAAATAAATATTAGGATTAAATAATATATCAAAATATAAATAAAATATTAACTCTATAATAATAATTACTATATCTTTATAGGATTAATAAATATATTTTATAGAATATATTATATTTATAAATATATCAGGGGCAGTGTTGGTACTATATTGTTATTGATTTTGAATTCATGTGGAATATCATGTAAGTTACTCATAAATATTCAAAATTTTTAATTATCACAATACAGCTTGCCAAATATGATGATCTTAGATCATCAAAAATCAAATTATCCCAAGATAAGAAATACCAGTTATCTAAGATCATCTTGATGATCTCATTTTAGGAACTTCAGAATGCTTCTTGAGAATGAGGAAACAATGTAGGAAGATGGTTAGAGATATGTCCTTTATGCACTCACAGAAAAGGAATCTAAATGGTTGACTTCCAGAATCTTGTTTTTTTAACACAGGGCAATTACAATTTTGAAATTGCTTTTGATGCTACCTTGCCTTTAGGAGTGGAGAGAACTCTTGAGGCATAACTAAGTCAGCGGATCATGTCTCCAACACCATGTGCCATATGTTTTCAAAATCTTTGCACCTTTTGGAATCCAATTTGTATAACTTTTTTCATTTTGAGCCAAAACATGCATTGGTTGAATAATATCCAAAATTGCAACAAAATAAATTTAGAAGAAGAAAGATAATTGGAGGATGACAATCTCACCATTCTCAAAAGCTAATAAGAGGGCTAGGAAGGCTGCAAGTGTAGCAGCATTCCCTGTTTACTGCCTTCTGGTAAGAATTCTCCATTTACTATTGGATCATCAGAAACTCCAACAGATTCTATGAGATGCAAGCACACTTCAAGAGCTTAGCGCTCTTAAATTGTGTTTGGTAGAGGTAGGGATACAAATGGATTGGGCTAGATCAAGTCATTAGTGATTTCGATTAGACCTGATTCCTTGATTAGGTCTTAATATTAGACACAAACCCAATCTAATAGAAGATCGGGTCGGATTAGATCCATGGTCAAAATTTTATCCCAATAAGTTATTCGGATTGAGTTGGGATCATGTGTAATCCAAACCCAACCCGAAAATTCAGATCTGGAACATGGATATCAAAGTGATCATTATCCATTGACGCTCCTATTTAATTAATTTGTTGTTTGTACCCTATAGATGAACATAAAACATGGGAGGGTTTCGTGCTTGACAGAAAATAGTCTAGTACTTCAAATGCTTACAGGGCCATGAGTAACATATTTTGCCAACATTTGAGAGTATTTGCATCGGAAACTAAGTGGACTTGCTAGTCCTATTAATTAAGAATAGAGAGGATATCAGGAACTTGTATGTTGTTATCGCTATAAACTTTGTTTGATGTTTGCACTCTAGGTGGGATATTATGAACTTATATGTTGTTATTTTGTGAACTTTGTTTGTGGTAGTTGTGTCTGTTGCAGCTCCAAGCTTCCTCATGTGCTATGGAGATTAGTTTCTTGGAGTTAATTGTTTATAAAAGAAATTTTTAGTGCACCATGTGTTGTGCAGCAAAATTGACGTGGAATGCATCATTCAATCATATTGGACCATATAGTATAATTAATAATGGGATAGATATTTAATGCCACTCAGCTTTTTTTCATCAGATTTTTTTGATGAAAATGCTCTTTCCCTTTGTAGAATAAAAAATAGTGTTATTACTTTCTCATGTCTTATATGACTTCTTATGAATATATATGACATCCTGAATAATACATATAATATTTTGTGTCTTTATATAATATCCTGAATATATATGGCTTCTTAATGCCTTATATGACTTTCTATGAATATATATGACATCCTGAACAATATATATGACTTTCTACGAATATATATGATATTCTAAATAATATATATGACTTTCTAATATCTTATATAATTTTTTTCAATATATATATGATATTTCGAATAATATATATGGCATCCTAAACAATATATATGACTTCATATGAATATATATGACATCCTATATATATAACTTCCTAATGTCTTATATGACTTTCTGTTAATATATATGACATCCTGAATAATATATATGACTTTTGATGAATATATTTGACATCCTGAATAATATATATGACTTTTTATATCTTTATATGATATCTTGTTAGTTATTAATATAATCAACACAAAGTCATGTAAGGTATCAGAAAGTCATAATAACCAATAGGATATCATATAAAGACAAAGAAAGTCATATGTATTATTCAGAATATCATATATATTCACAAAAAATCATATATATTATTCAGAAGTTATATAAGATATTAAAAAGTCATATATATTATTTAGGATGTCATATATATTTACAGAAAATCACATATATTATCCAGGATGTTATATATATTCACAGAAAGTCATATAGATTGTTTAGGATGTCATATATATTTATAGAAAGTCATATAAAGTATCAAAAAATCATATATATTATTTAGGATGTCATATAAAGACATAAAAAGTCAAATATATTATTCAGATGTTATATATATTCATAAAAAGTCATATATATTGTTCAGGATGTCATATATATTCACAAGAAATCATATAAGTCATATAAGTCATTATTTAAGATGTCATATAAAGATATAGGAAGTCATATATATTGTTTAGAATATCATGTATATTCACAGAAAGTCATATAAGATATCAGGAAGTAATAACACTTTTCTTTCTTTATTCAACAGAGGAAAAGGATATTTTTGTCAGTAAAAATCTGACGAAAAATTTTAAATGATATTAAATGTCTGTTCCATTATTAATTATACTATATGATCCAATATGATTGAGTGGTGCGCTTCATGTCTGTTGGGTATAAAATACCCCCAGCCGAAGTTCGTATCTAGAGTGACCCTCCGGGACTCTTCCGGCTTCCGACCCTGGGCGACACATTTTCGAACTTCTCTGGCGGTCGAGCTTCCACAATGTTCCCAAGCCTCGTTGACAAATGAGCTTCTACAATGTCCACTACAAGTGTCGACCGAACTCCTCCGACGGGCGAACTCCTACCACACCCTCCGGGCTTCTCCAAGATGGGCTTT
>KE504823.1:530204-555178 GCA_000441515.1 Elaeis oleifera
GGGGTGGGCAAGGGAATTATTGGCACATGAGACCTTGCTCTGTAAGAAAACCACCCTTCACTTCTTCTAGCAATGGCCTAAGCATCAGCTTCAACAAAAATAGAATAATTTTATGAGGCCTAAAAAATAGAATGCCAAATTTTGTGTTCCTCCCTGAGAAGCATGAGTCAAGACATGAGATTTCTTTTGAGTCACTTTTGCAGTCATCAGTGGCCACCCAGAATTACTTGAAGTGGAAGGCTTACTGCATTAAAGTCAATATTGTTGAAGAGATCATAATCATGAAAATAAAATGACTGATAATACAAACAATTAAGATTCTGACAATTCATCATGTGAAAGAGGGGAAAAAACTTTCATAAAATCAAGAGAATCCATTGACTGACTAAGAATATCTGAATATGTAGATTCATTTGAAAGAATCATGTGGATGAGTTTACAGAAAATAAAAAATCATGAGACTGCATTATCAGCCACTAGCAAACATATGGGCAAGTTATCCCTTTTACAAGAACAAAAAAAATGAGCATAAGAATAGATATTATTTTCGAAATCCAGTTACATCAATTACCACCTACCCAAAAAGTGAAAGAGAAGAATGATCGAGGTTTAAGTTTCAGACGACCAAACATTTAGGCCAAACAGGTCGGTTTTGGCCAAGAGCGAACTGAAACTGATCCTCAATTTCAGATCTCAGTCAGTTTTGGCAGTCTCTTCGGTCAGCTGCAGCCAAACTTGACCAGTTCCAGTCCAGTTTCAACCAGTTCAGCCAAAACTGAACACAACCAAACATATATGCTTCTCTTTAAATTTCTTTGTTGTTTATATTGGAGTCATTTAGTATTTACTTGAATACATAGGTTATATATCATCAATTTTAAATGCCTTTTCTTCCTTTTTCTTGAACTAAATAAGGTATAGATAATAAACATGATAGTTGCTGGGTTAAGGTCTTTGAAAAAGCTCGTATTGTCATCTTTACAAAGACTAGTATGAATAAATACAGTTTAGTTCATAGAAATAACAAACTTTGTCTATATAAAATAAACAAGTAAATCTGTAACAATATACATTTGAGTATGTAGCCAATTAACGTGAAATAATTAGTCAGAACGCCAGTGTGAGTTCACCAGAAAAACAAAAAGACATTTGCACTAGGCACTAAAATGCTTCCCGATTACCAATATAATGAATTTTTGACCAAATGAAGTATCCATAGTACAAATTCTTATCACTTATATGCAAATTGTGAAAAAATACACATATAAAGAATCTATATAACACAAAATATTCTAAAATTTTACATAACAACTTTCCTAGCTTCTCTATTTCTTTCTATTTTTTGGGGGGATTTTCTTGTTTTTCAACCAAAACTCCTAAACTTGGAAAGAAACTTCTGAAATCACCGAAATTTTTGCCAAAATTGAACTTCACAAGCCCAACCAAAATGGAAACTCAAACATTTTGCCAAAATTAAACTCCACAAGCCCAACCAATATGGAAACTGAAACAAACTTTTCAACCTGTGGAAATGATACTCTACTTACTATCGCATCTACAAGGCAACTAAAGCTGTCCATGTACCTAAACAATCTTTTAAAGATGACTGACTATTAACAAATACCAGATCTCCATAGGGACTTGAGAAAGTCTGCAAACAAATGGAAGGAAAGAAAGTGATAAGAATTTGATTCTACATATCTGATGCTATTAAATTTATTATATCATTTCTTGGTTATTTGGTCCTTAGTTGCTAGAATATAGATGGCATGCAGGTCCAGGTATGGCCACAGGTTTGGGGAAGCGGACATTTTCAAAAAACTCTGGAAGGAAATCTTCAGGAAGTGGGTGCAGGTTCAAGTCTCTAGGGAGTTTCCAAGGCAAACCTGTGACCTGAGGTAGAAGGTTCCTACTCCTAAGTATCGGTCATGATCCAATGAAGTATAATAAGAAACAAAAAGCAAAGCCATGACACACATATCAAATTAAAAATGGAAGCTGAATATGAATTTATTATGTGATAACACCATAAAGTCAAGAACAAATAGAACTACGGAAGTTTCCTCTTCATCCATTAAAATGTCTATTGATAATTAAATAACAAGATAATAAAATATCCAAATTAACATTCCTTCAAATTAGATCAAAAGAAGAGCAAAGCCTGCATAAAATATGAAGTGTGTATCGACAAATTCACCAGCCATAAATTTTGCTGCAATCTGGAAAGTAAAGCACACCAGCAAAAGTTTCACAATTGACTTCAGAACTTCACACGTGAAACCTTACATAAACTTATAGTCAAGACTATGGTTAAAAGAGATTACATAATGCATTGTAAAAGGTGGAGTACTAAATGAACTTGGGAGATTCTCAAGAAAAGTTTAATGCAATCTTGAGAGACAAAAAGGATCCGCACAAGTCCCTGATGATATCAGAGTCCAAGAGGTAAAGGGTGACGATAGAGTTTAAAAAGTAGTACAAGCAAAATAACATGTGACATGAGGCCTATCCATAAGATTGGATGAAATTTGACTTACCCATGCCTTGTCTCTAAATAATTTTCATAATTTAGGGGTGACTTCACAGGGAAAAAATGTCTCAATTTCTTTCATTGTTTACAACAAACCAGCATTTTTTTCCTTCATATTTGGAAATGCTGTCCTTTTCCCTTTATCTTTTCTTGATACTTTTGCTTGAACATTTCTAACAATCATTGGTATGTTTTTAATTGTTTTCCAAACAATTTTCCCTCAATGCTTAACAATCCTATATAATTGATTCCATACTGCCCCCTGCAACTGTAAGTCATCTCTTCCTTGAAAACAGTATACCGAAAGAACATTAAACGGTTGACTTACAGAACATCTGTAAATAGAATTTAACAAACAAGAATCTTCAGAAAGTCAGAACTCAACACAATATAGTGATACATTTGCATGATGAAGGAAAAGAAGGGGAAAAAGCATAAACATTTGTCGTTTCGTCACTAGAAAAGCAAGAGATCCACAACCTTGAAGGTATTGAAGAATTAGACTGGCATGCAGATTTTCTTAAACCATTTAAAAAGGAAAAGAATTCAATTTGCAAAAGCTGGAGGAATATAAAATACACCATAATTACCTTGATCAATCTAAGATCATGAATTGAAAAAGCACCATCATCACTTCCAGAGGCTATCATACAGCTAGCCAACCTATTCAAGATTGTGAAAATAGAGCGGAGGGATTATATGATCCCCAAAATCCAATCACAAGCACATGTGGTACAAAATAACAAAGAAGCAAAATAACAAAGAAGTTTTGTGTACCGGTTCCATGAAATAACATTGACATCGGTGTTATGTGCCTTCAAAGAAACTGCTGGTGATTTTCCTATCCGGGTATCCCATATTGCTATTGTTCCATCCACCGAGCAAGAGGCAAAAACATCAGCTTCTGTTGGACTCCACTGAACAGATAGCACAATGATATTCTAATTTAGTAATACTTGAAATGCAGATAAAAATCAGACATAACATGCAGTATGTTATCCAGGTAATATAGAGCATTGGAAGCTAGAAATTATAATTAAAGATCTCAAAATCTGCTTCTGGATAGAGAATATACTTGTAAATCTTCCACACTTGCGGCATGCCCGACAAAAGGACTCATATCCACATTCCATGTTTCGGATGAGGGCTCCCATAGGTGAATACAATTATTGCAATCACCTTCAAAATCAAAGAAAGAATAACCTCATTAACTTTATGTTTCCTAAGGAAAACAATCAACAAAAAAATCCTTAAGAGAACAATGAGGTAACTTGTCTACCACTTGGAAACCATACCAGAGACAAGCCTTCCGGGAACAACAGAACTCCAGTCAATTGCATAGCCTTCATCTTTATGTCCACCAAATTTTATTATGGGAGGGAGCCGATGTAAACTATTACCCCACTACTCGTGTCTCTTTCAGATTCTGCTAAAGCATTAAGAAACGAGCTGAAGTCCCAGACCTACATAACATTGCAACAAAATTTGTAATTCTTTATATACCTATATCTACTTGTCAAAATGATAATAAATTATAGAAAGCTTTGATATGTATCCCTATGTTTTCTAACACAACCATAAATGCAGCACTTTGAATAAAAGGCCTTTTTTTTGAAAACTGACGATTTTCGTATTTTGTATGGACAAAATCTTACCACGACACTCATTTTTAGGATCATAACTACGGTTATCATGGTATGCCATCTCGGTGCTGGACCCTATACTAGTACCATCCTATTACAGTGTTGGTATACTGTTTGGTACAGTATAAGATAGCGCACCGAGTGTCAGTATGGTATGCCCGTACCAGATGGTATAAGGTAGTATGGCAAACTATGATGGTTATATTCGAACATTGCCCTTAACAATGGATTCATTGAAATACTTGCAAAATTTCAACCATTTCTTCAAGTTCAATAGTAGTCGGGAAAACATCTTCTTGAATTAGAAAACTTCAAGGCCGTATTATGGATCATCAAAAAGGCAAATAATGGAACATCAATGAGGCAAATGTAGATATGCAGAACTTAATTTAGTCTGCTGAAAATACCTAATACTGTTATTTACCAATACCACTGCAAGGTTAAGCTTCTGCTTAAAAATTAAATGTCTTAATGAACAGTGCACAGTTCATGATGTATGCTCTAATACAAAAAATAGAAGACAACACAGAGCAGATAATCTTAAAGATCCAAATAAGTACAAAACTCAAACCATGAAAAGATTGCCCAACCTGCACATGACCAGTATCAGCCCATGTAGCGCAAATATGAGGTTTTTGTGTCATCGAGCGAATGCGATTTATACCACCCCGATGAGCCACCTTGTGAAGCTGTTATCACAACAGATAAATATCATAAGATCTTTCTGCATTTGTTTATTGCCCAAATTTTAGCACTAGGATACCAACTATTGCTACATGAAATCTTGTTAATAGAATAGTTCACTTGCCTGTAGAATAGGTTGCATAGATTCATCCCTCTCATCTTCATCTTCATCACTGCTACTCTCACTATCCATATCAGTGTCATTATCAGCAGATGAAGCAGGCACTAATTCACGCTTCTTTCCAACTATATTGGAGAGTTTGAAAATTCCAATATAATTCCAAGATGCTTGCTCAGCCTGCAAAAACCAAACAAAATCTCAAAATTTCCTAAAATACAAATGCATTCATAATTTTGCCTCAAGTTATATGAATCCATGTACAATATTAATTTCTCAAGCCTACTCTAATAAAAAATAGCAACTACGACAATCTTAATTCGAATATTATGAGCTTTAATTTCTATAAAAAATATTAAATAAACAAAGTAGTAAGGAAATCTAGTTTGTAATGCAGAGTCTGAGAAGAGAGAGATGAAGCAAATAACCTTATATAAAAATTGGAAAGGAAGACATGAGGATACAGTTTGCATTCTTGCTAAATCCTTATATGCAAATGTTCTTTTATGCACTCCATTATCACAATTAAGGGGCTTTGTGGATGAAATTTGAGGAAGATACTGCATAGTTGAATATATTTACTCTTAGTGACCAATCCACCAAAAAATCTAGCTTTCCTTCATTATTAGAAGATATACATCCTCCACCACTTTGTTTTATTGGGCTTATTCCAGTTCCTTAGTAGATATCTGTGGATACTTTCAAAATTATCTTCACAAGATTATGGAATAACATTCTCATACTCTAGTTCTCTTTTCTAACAATGAACTGCATACTTTTTTACTTCTTGTCCAGCAAGTGATATTTCTTCTTATCTACAGAGACTTCCCCAGGTTTCTCCTTTAATCCCCAATAAGCTATTGAGAAAAAATATGAGTTAGTGGCCAAAAAATAATGTAAACGACGTGAGTAGAGACATATGACCTTATCTTGAAGTACGCATATCTAAAGATACATAAAACCAAAATTAAAATGATTTTGACAATTACTAGATTATAAGTAATCCAAACCACGGTCCATTCTAGGATCATTTGATGCACATAAAGCAAATTTCCAAGACATTTGATTTTGTAGTCCATCAGGAACTTTAGAAGTTGTACATCACATTTAACAGTCTACATTCAATTTACATGTTCAATCACTGACAATCTTACCGAGGAGAACTATATGAAAATTTGTTTCTTAATCAATAAAAATATCAAAAAATAACTGTCAGATAACAAATTAGCACCATGTTAACGCCACACATATATACCAACTGTTATATGGTTGCCATATATGTTATAACTTATACATTTTTACAAAGGTTTTTTCCACCTAAGCAATCCCTTTCTAAAGCAACATCTTCCCAAATTCATTGGCATGAAGCATTTCACCTTTCCTTCAATATCTAGATTTTAACCATCTTTTATGAGCTACCTCATCGTTCTCCAACCTGCATACCCATTTCACTAAGAAAAACTTGTTCACAATTTTCAAACATATAATACCAAGTCCTCATGCTTGAGGCCAGAAATTTAAGCATAACATGCAAGGTCAATATCTTTACAACTGTTTCACCCACTCTTGCTCCACAAGTTGGTACTGCTTTGAGTTCATCAAATTTCATCAAAATGGCTAGATTGGTCATGAAAATAGAAAATTAGTAAACCAGATAGATGCCCAATAAGGCTCATATCAAATTAATTACAAAGAAATACAACTTAATCTGCCTATCCTCTTTATTAAGTAACTCTCCAATTATTCTAATCATGCACCAGTAGGTTCCTAACAGCAAATGTCGAAGAACTAAATAGACAAACTTTCCATCTTATATATGTAAGCATGAATGCCAAAAAGCAAACAACTCTTATTCATACTGAATAAGTTCTAGCACCTTTATTTAGATCCTTGCCCACATCATAACAGCTTAGAAAGGACAATTACTAGAGCTAGAAGAGTCAAGATGGTATATTTCATCCAATCAATCCATCACCCACCTAGTCCTAAGTTTTACAGGGCATACCATCAATGCTTCTGATTCATGTTGGCATAAAAACTTCTTCAACATCAACTTTGCAAACAAGACCAACATATGTGGTGCCCCACTGAGAATATCTCATTCAAACAGCAAGCACATCATTGGTGACCACTTTTGAAAGCACAAGCTTCCTTTTAGTCTCTCTACTTATATCTTTTTCAATATATTTAGCTCTTGTTTAACAAGCTGATTGATCTAGAATCCTTGAGACCAATAGTTTCGATTCTTTGAGGAAAAAGTTGAAACAATACCCTTACTAATAGAAATCATTTAAGATTATCATCACATCATCCTACAATGTAAGCCAAGCTTTAATAGACTAGCAGTGATGTATATTTGGCTAGGACCAACTTGTTTGACCTTTGTTTGTTCTTCTAGCCTATCAAAATATACAGCTCATATCTTAAGATTTGCCTTTAAGGAAATATAGTTGAACACAAATTAAAAAAAATACTATGGACATTTTCCCTAATTACAATCAATATGGCTGCAGTTTCTTAGTGTAATTAGTTTCATTCTTCTCCACAACTCTTTTAGATTAGACCTTCTATTCATATGATCCAGCCTTATTTTAACTTCAAAGATTTACAATATTCATCATATACAATTCGGATATCATGCCAATCATGCCATAGAAGACCGACCACCACAGTCGGACTATTTATGGGCTTGCCATGAGTTATTACCAAGTGAATATGCATGCCCTATTGGGTTAAAGTTCAGCTTTCTCTTTAATGGGTGAAAATAGTTGAGTAGACAGTTCTAGAAGTAACTTTCTAATCTGGGCAGATCCCAAGCCTAGACAAACATATGATCTTAAAAAGTCATGACTGAACATGGTTCAATTCCTAAAAAAGCTATCAAGCAACAAATATTGTTCATGAAACAATAGGGTCCGCTTGCTAATGGCTCTTGCATAGTACCTAACTAAAAAATCTGCCAGTGACAGCTATCTTCTAGAATTCTAACTCTCACTCAGTGTCCAATCAGCCATAAATGAAGTGCATCAAGCCCTGGAACTTTGATTCAAATAAGAAGTTGGCTCCATAATTGTAGCACTGTATGACAATGGTAGAGTACATATGCAACTCTCCAATTGAGGATGACGTCAAGGGCAGTTCTAAAACAAAGACTCAAGAAGGAATAGTATAGGAAGGGGGAATGCATGATAACCAGGTTGCAGCCAATTGCCTCAACAATAAAAAGCAGTCTTTCTATAACAAGTTAATTGAAATAATTTCTCATTTTTCTCTTCTACAACTAAGTGGTTCTACAAGATCATCCCCCTCCTACCCCCTGACAGATAAGTTGGGTCCAAATAACTATCTCAATAATGCACAAAAACTAACGTATGTGATTGAAACCCAAATTGAGTTTATATAGAACATTCTTTAAAGGTGCTTCCAAGTGTCACTATTCTATATATAGAATTATGAAGACTTAGAAGTGAGAGAGAAAGAACCTGGGTCCCTGCAATGCCATATACTGTATGTGGAAACTCTGTTCGAACCAATCCCAATGAATCATGCACTATGTCAAAACTACACCAACAATTCAAAAAATGGATTACCAAGACAACATCATATCAGACACAAATAAATAAATAAAGTAAATTTCCTTTCCAATATTCTACCTCAAACAAGGCCACCCGACATTAAATGCACGAAGATAATTATATACTGAAGGATCAAATTGAAGCTCTTCTCCCTCTTCTAACTTATCAACACCAGGCTGCCATACCTAAAGACTCCAAAATAATTAAATAAATTTCAATAGCTGAACCAAATTTAACTACATGTTCAAGAAAATCTAGTCTGCAGACAAACAAATTCTATTGAATCTACGGTATGAGAATTAAAAGTGGAAAAAGATTTTGCTGCCATACCTAAAGACTCCAAAATAATTAAATAAATTTCAATAGCTGAACCAAATTTAACTACATGTTCAAGAAAATCTAGTCTGCAGACAAACAAATTCTATTGAATCTACGGTATGAGAATTAAAAGTGGAAAAAGATTTTTTTTGGATCAATTTTCTTTCACCTTAGCAGGTGCCAATGGCACAGAAGAAGATTCACCCTTCTTTGATCCCTGAAACAAATAAAACAACAGAAACCATGAGAATAAATGGTTTGAAAAGGAAAAGAATCAACGAATAGGGATGCAAAGAAGCAGATGAGAAGAGGAAGAGAAGGCACCTTGTTCTTTCTCTTGCTCTTCTTAGGGTTCTTGAGACTGCGAACCATCTCTTAAGTGCGGCGATCTAAATCCCTGTCTAATGGATTAAAAATAGCGGCGAGGGTTCACAGCAGTGCGGCGGCGAGGGTTCACAGCAGTGCGGCGAAAGCAAAAAAAAAAGAAAAGCAAATATTTATGAGCTATTTCATAATGGAAGGTCACGCCTCACATCCCAAACGATCAACTTAACATTCCATTTCATTTCATTACAATACAAGTTATTTTGTGTCTAGATAATGAACGCCTCACATCCCAAACGATCAACTTAACATTCCATTCCATTTCATTCTGGAAGAGGTTTAGGGAATGAATATCTTCTTACATATTAATTTTTTCAATTTTCTCTAATATCTTATCGCCATATATTTTTACCATATATTTTTACCACTAAATTCATAGTGTTTGTTTTTTCAGACAAATAAATTCATTGATTTATACTTAAAAAATCATGTTACCTGTCACAAATCCCACGTTCTAGTTCACACAATTTCACAAATGAAAAAACCAGCCATCGTCTAAACTTCCTGGCCTCCCAGTCACGGATCTAAACTTTTCTATGCGTCCCACACGATTGGGATTGACACAATCCCACAAACAAAAGAAGAATATAGAAAAATCAACGAAAACAAAGGAAAGGTGGAAAATTAAAATGCAAAACCTTTTCCCGCATGGATTGATTTTTTTTTCGGAGATGTGGGAAGCGGAGACAGATGACGGCGGAGACCGGAGGGAGGTGGTGGCGAGGAGAGCAGAGAGGAGGTCAGCGTTAAAGAGATATGTAGGAAAGAACGCACCTGAGGAAGATTGGAGAGGGGATGGCCGACGCCCCGTAATGATGGGGAGGAAGGCGACGACGGAAACCAGCAGAGGGTGACGGCCAGGAGAGTAGGGAAGAGATGAGCATTCGTGAGGGCGCAGTGGCGGCGAGGAGGTGGGCGTTGGCTCGAGAAGGGTTTGAAGAAAACAAAACCAAAATAAAATACTGCCGCTACTTTATTAAAAAAGCACCAATCCAAGTTCGACACGTGGCGGACTAAGAGATCCTGGACTCTCGTTTATTGTATTGTATATAGATACAGGTGATGTTTTGCGTTGCTTTACACATTATATGAATTTAATGGTGTACACAGTCTAGCATTTTTTTAAATAAATTTTACTCATATATATTAAATTTTAAATATAAAAAATAATAAATAGATACATGCACAGCAAAGAATACATGTAGGTTTAAAAAAAAGAAATTAATATTGAATAAATGGTAATCATTAGAATAAAAAAATAGTTCAGCTTTGATTGGCGTTGAATATCTTTTTATCTATATTATATAAAAAAATTTGAAATAATTTTTTATGATATATCCCGTAGATACAATCAAAGACATCATTTATTCTTTAATCTTAAAGACCAAATGACAAATAAAGAAAGTAATTGTAATATTATCAAATAAATCTATTTGATAAAAGAATACATAGCACGCAAGTATGTTAGGCAAAGAAATGTAATTTGATTTCGCATTTTATGTGTTATTTGTTCTCAAATAGTGATGCATGAAAGAAATTTCAGTTTATAAAAAAAATTATAGAGACAATCTCTGAATGAAACTTTTCAACTCTAATGTACGAGGAACATGACTAAAGTTATGATCTACAGTCTATTCTAATGGCCGCCACCACCAAGATGAGTGAGAATTGCTTAGAATTTTAGAAAAATATCTAGACCAGAGATTTGAAAAACTACATTTTCTCTCCCATTTTTTTATAGATAAGGCTATAATAGGATATTGCTCAAGAAGACCATTACCATTGGACTATCAAAGCAGATCTTTGGAAAGAAGGTCTAGATGCAGCTTTATCCTTCATAGGAGAAACCAACATGATAAATAGGTAAGAAGAAATTTTTATTCTTGCTAATCAGAAAGCAAAAGCTGAGAGATTTGAATACATTGCACTACTCTTACATAGCACTACATTAGATTTCTGCCACTTACATCACATTGCTCAAAGTATCTGTTATCATCATGTCCTACATCGTCACCAATATGATTACTTCCTATTTATTAAAACAATGAACAGAAACTGATGAGTTATGAGTAAAGAAGTAAATAAATTATTATAGAAATGATTTTTAGTGGTGAATAAAGTTATAAATAAATAAACAAGCAAGGATGTTAAAGTTATTACCCATTGCATCTTGTACTGCTCCACCATTGGTGTTATTTTCATCTTCAATATTATTACTTTCACCTGGACACAGAAAAACTATCACATTAATGATTTTTGTACTAATGATTTTTATACTTGGAGATGTTTTAAAAGTTTATTTCAGGAGATTCAAGAATTTGTGAATTGAAAGAAATATTTGGAGATGGTCAAAATAGCAAACGCATTAAGATGAAAGCGTAATTGAAGCTTTTCAGAAGTCTTAAGATCATTCAAGATGATATCAAATCATTTAGAGGCAGTTTCAGATTTTTTGGAAGCTTAAAAATGAAGAAAAGTCAGCTTAAGCAAAAGGGCGACCCTTCTGTTTGGCACACCGGCACACAGGCTTCTGGGAGTGGCATACAAAAAGGCGCACCCATGTGAAAAGGGTGACCCATGGGTCATCCCCTGTAGTTCTTGTAAGTAGACAGAAAGTCTGTTTTTTCAATTGTTGGAAAAGGGGCAACCTTTTTCTAGGGATCGACCTAGGGGTCGCCCCCTGCGACCTAAAGATCAATTAATGCTTCCTAAACTCCTTCCAATAGCTCTAAATGGCTACTAAACCCTTTCCAGTATTGATTAAGAATACAAAGATATTCAAAGGAGGAAAAATAAGGAGACTTATCAAGAGGGACTACCTTGAACATCACATGTTGCTTGCATACGTTCTCGCTCCTAATCATTGTCCTCTTCAACCTTGTTCTTTTAGACTCATGTACTCTATCAATGGATTCCTATGATATCTGCTGGACTCATAAAGTTTCCACTCATTAATACGATCAGACAAATAAAGTCTCAGATTCTCAAGGATCTCACCAACAAAAATATACCTAACAAAGAATATGAAATCAATTAAACTATTTAACAAAAGTCTATAATGCAAGGTGTGCCGCAATTGCTTTTTGGATCATGCATCTACAATCAGGTTTTAGATCTGAAAATGACTGTGTTTGAATATAGATCTGAATTTTTACTGGAGTCGTGCACTCTGTATTGGAACACTTTGACCATAGATAAGAATTTTTATATATTTGCTTGTAACGTAGATATTCTTATCTTATTAAAAAATATAAAAGAATAGAGAAAGAAGGAGAATGTACACATACGACAAAAGAAACAAACTTACCTGAAGGATTCTGTGAAGGTACTCTTTCATAAGCATGAATAATAGAAATGAAGTATCAGAAAAGAAATGACACATTACGTTGATTGTTGTGTTTTAAATGTTAACCAACTGCTAAAGGTGAAGGTGAAGGTCAAGAGTCTTGCTTTTAATGTTTATGAATATGATAGTTAATAGGCTGCTAAAATAGATAATAGAAGCACATACCTTGTAACCATCTCATTGGAATCTTAAAACTATCCATTACTATTACAATAGTTTCTGGCGTTGGGAGATACAATATGAAATAATCAAATTGCAGACCAATTACATCAAGTGAGATGGTATAAATTCAGCTTTAAGAACTTGAACTAAAAAAATTTGAGCTGAAGTATAAATGTTTTCTTATATTGATGATGAATATTTTCATCACATAGCTGTATTTATAAACATTAGAAGAACGCACCTGCAAATAAATAATCAATATATTTGGTAGAAATTGTTTGGAGTAATTTCGTACTGGTCAAAGATGTGAAGTATATGCCTCGGGGCCTACCAGATTTTTTTGATTTATTTGCTTTGGCTTTCGATCACTAATCTTGACTTCAGCCACTTGAATTCCGTCATCTAACTTCGGCCACCTATTCTGATTACTTGAGTCGGAGAAATATCTCTGCAACCTATGCTGATCACCGATCTACTCGTGTGTCCCTCCATGCTACCATCAAACCGAGCTGTCTAAGATAGCAGCTTCCATCCTAACCCCAAGAAGCCCCCCTTTGGTCTAGTCACATCATCTTATTAAAGTTATGAGTAAAGCTGAGCCATCCTCAAAGTTCTTGATTATCAACCCATGCCATTAATGGAGAAGGAACCCTTATGCTATGAGATGACACCACTCACCTAACTTAAGGAGGCACGTAATAACTATCTCACTAGTTTCAACCAGGAGTCTCATCACATTGCATTTGAATCGGTCCCATGATTCTCCAAATGGTTACAAGACAAAGGGGACTAGTGAAGATGCTTTTTGCCACTACGTGCTGATCGTGTGCAGATGGAAGGAGATCATGCCAATTAGCCCTACCGTAATCGATTTTGGAGATCATGCCAATCAAGCCTGCCGTGACAACCTCCAGAGTGAGATCATGGCAACAAACTCTGCCACCAATAACTTGGCCTCCATCTATAAGGAGAGAAAAAAGAGAGACCCCAAGGTACGTGATTTCTTCTCTCCCAACATGCTCACTCTTTCTATCTATTGTCGGAATTCTAACTTGAGCATCGAAGAGTCCCTGCTGGAGCCACCTCCAGTCAGAGATTTTTTTGTAGGTCCTACCATCGTCAACCTACCGTCGCCACCAACTCCAGTCGATCTGAACTCGAGACAGATTTCAGTGGCAACAGAAATGATTATATAATTAACTAAGTGCTGAAAATATATTAATAGAGGTGTCAGAAGATACTTGCCTATCTTAAATTTTGGAAGACTTCTTTGTATACTATATTAGTTGTATTGCATGAAATCTCTCCTTCATTATCACAGATTAATATTTTCAAATCACTTCAACTTCTAACTTGAGAAATTATAACATAAAGCTGATCAGGACTAAAGACAGGTCTTCTAAGATATAATGTAACATAAGAAAGAGATTGACCTTGACTCTTATTGATGATCGTAGCAAATAAAACTATCAAGGGATATTATTTATGTTGAAATTTAAAAGATAATCTTGAGTCCGATGAAGTTAAAGTCATGTGAGGAATGAAGATCTTTTATCCTATATTTCTGTCTGAAATAACTTTGGCCTCAACTACATGAGTGTCTAATTGAGTAATCATCAATCTGGTGTTATTATATAATCCAGAAGGCTAGTCTATATTTCTTAACAATATTATAGGAACCCCACATTCAAGCTTTATATAGACAATGAGTTGGAAGACCAGAATATTTAATACTATTCAAGAATTCAGGTGTATGAACATCATTAGAGGTATTATCATTTTCATCTATTTTGCAAGTGGTATCAGAACTTAAATACATTCTTTTCTCACCAGAAACCAAAGTAAGCATAAATTCATGGACCAAGTCCACAATATCATGAGTAGGAGTAAGTATTGATCTTTCTTGCAAATAGTTTGGATCCTTTATCTTCTCTAAAAAGGATGGATATGTGCTTTCTACAATGGCTGCAAGTGGTGGATTATTTGACCTTTTTATCAAAAGATGATCCAGGATTTTAACAACTACTTCACTATCATTAGGCCTACCAACTGACCTATCTCCAATACTTAGTATTCAATCTGAAAATTCTTTGATTTCATTTGAATCAAAATTAAACTATCCATTTGAAGCCTTATGTTCTTAGTTAAAGTCAGTGCCTTACAAAAGACCAAAGATATGATGAGTTGATGATGGTGAGTATAATATCCTCTCTGCTGCCTTTAGGAATGATAGAGAGAATATGTTTGAAGTCACCTCCAAGCACAACAATTTTATCCCCAAAAAGCTGTTCCAAACTCTTTGGATTAGTGAATCTAAGAATATCTCTTAAAGTTCTATTTAAAGCTTCAAAACAGTATTTGTGAATCATAGGAGCTTCATTCCAAATAAGAAGCTTAGTCTTAGCAATCAATTCAGCCAATGGACTTTCCTGTCTAATATTACAAATTGAGTCTTCATTTGCATTCAAAAAGATCCCAAATCTAGAGTGTGCCATTCTCCTTCCAGGAAGAACTAGAGATGCTATTCCACTCGATGCTACTGTGAGCATGATCTCACCTTTCGACCGTTAAGTAGCAGATAGAGTTTTCTAAATAAATATTTTTTCTGTGCCACCATAACCATAAATAAAAAAATTTCACATTCATCTCTAGCAACAGCATTCATAATCGTGCCATAGATTCTTTTTTGTTTACTTATAAGACTGAAATAAGCTTTTTATGCTCTTCAATCAAAGATAGTCTATCATAATGAAGCTCTTCATGAATAAGCCAATTTTGAGCAACTGAAAGGATCATCTCATCTGGATAAGACATTGGAGGTTAATCACAAATACTTTTACCATTACTTTGAAGAAAATTTTTGATATCTATAAGTGCATGATTTTTTAATTCATCATCACTCAGATGCAAACCTAAAATAGTAAAAGAATATATTTTCTTTTAGACAATATGGCACAATAGCATTAAGTTTTTCTCCCTATAACCATATAATCACAGCAATAAAAATAAAATAAATTTTAAAGTAATCAAAGCAATGAATGAAAAAATAGATAATGCCATACTATCGTAATGTAGAAGAGTTCTTTGCCTCTGAAGGATGTCTTCCGTTAAGTATTGCCAACTCTTTTCCCAAACGAATTCAGACCTTGATAGAGAATTTGACAACAATAACATTGCAAAGAGTCTTCTTAAGTAATTTGCAGTACCCCAAAAACTTGCCTCCGCTATGCCATCAATATATTCTTTGTCATTATCCAGCAAGCCTAATGCATAACAAGCCTCTTTAAATAAAGTATATCTAACATCATTGATAGTCTTTATATCTTCAAAATATGTGACACCTTTTACTATATTAAATAAGATCCTCTCAGAGTACATTTCTCCACTTTCAAGAGAGACATAAAGTACTCTACCAATAGAGAACTCATGCTTTCTTGGAGTCCATTGAAGCTCAGATTGTTTTCATACAAATTTAGTAGAAAATTCTGCATAAGTCAAATCTCTTACTTCCAGATACTTCTTGTTGGCCTCCATCCATACCAAAATATTGATTGATTGATTCCAGATTTGCTTAGAATGAAACCAATTGGATCATCTTCACCAAATACAACCATTTGCTCATCTGGTAGATAGAAGGAGAGCCGTTCAACAGGAGGATCTTTATAGTTAATATCAAAGCCAAAAATCCTCTAAGTAGCTTCAGATGGAGATATGTACCTACAATCATAGTACATGCTTATTTCATCTATTTTTTTGATTTTTAGGACTTTGATAAAAAGCTGCAGTAACATGATCATGGCCTTTGTTAATATATTTGAAAAGATACTTTATTGATCTCGATTGATTGCACCATTCAGCATTGATATGGGCATGATATTTAAGGAGAAGATATGGGCTATAGGGAATGATATATCTATTGTCAAGAATAACACTATTCTTTTCTACAGTTCTACCATTATCCCTTCTTTTATAAAGAGGATATCCTTCTTCATCAACAGATGTGTGGCCTTGAACTGTTCAGAAATATGTTTCGAACATCTTCCGTCCTTCATACATGGGGAACGTGGATTGGAAGCACAGTAAGGACCATGGATCATAAAATTATTCACAAGTTCATATAGCTTTGGATAATTCTCTTGGTTAGGTATTTTAGCTGATATGACTTTATTGATGTCTTCAGCAGTAGGATATTTGTCCTCAGCATGTAGAAAGACTAAAATATGAGCATGTGGCAAACCACACTTTTGGAACTCAATGGTATATATCACTGTGAATTAACAAAAGTACCTTCATCAAATACAATAATATATATATGCATCACCATGAATTTATCTAATGGATTATGTATTATACAATATGCATGAATGTTAGATTAATGAAGATTTAAATGTTTGGTGGATGAAATAGTTTTTGAACAAGTCATTAAGTACAGATCAAAGTATTAGGTATCGTAGAGCAGATGTGAAGATTATTCTATTGCTTCTTTGGATTCATAGTAATCAAATTAATTAGCAAGAATGGAATTTCATTTATGTTGTATTTTATGTGAAGCAAACTTGTGCTTCGATTGTATTTTTATTTCTAGTTTTTATCTGAATTTATGCTTTATTCTTTATTGTTGTTAGTAATTAGATTTGGTGCAATATCTAGTGAGTTTTTTATTGTTCTAATTGTTTAAATAAATATGGTTGGTCTTCAGATGTTTAAACATGATAGTTTAATTAAACATTTTGAACTCACAGTGATTTCAATGTGTTAATCAAATTTATTTATACCATATTAATTTCAATGTGTTAATCAATGTGTTATCAGTATATTTAGCATAATGGCTGGGTAATGGCACTAACCTTATCAGAGCTTTATATATCATGGGAAGGCAAAGTGGTTAATTTTTTGTGTTGCTTTATCTTTACAGTTTTAGCTTATATTATTTCATCAAACTTACTATTGTTGAATTTAGCTGGATCATGAATGCATATAAACAATTCAAAGACTTCAAAAAAATATATAAACAGTAGTATGAAGTAGATGTTGGAGAAAACATATATAAAGGAGTTAGGTATACTTTTTGTTTCAAATCTTTGATGAACTGATCAAGTTTAATCTTGAAGACCCCACAAAGAATATCTGCATGATCAGCAGGTTTAAGACATTTTTTTTGAACAAACCTAAGACCCTTTAACCAGTTTGGATTGCATGTAAATGTAATAAATAGATCAGGATAGTCAGCCTACTTGTATATAGCTATGGCATCTTGATAGTTTTGGATCATGTATCGAGCACCACCAGTAAATAATGAAGTATTACATATTTACCTCTTGAAGAAGGATTTGTTTCCCCTCTCAAAATAGCTTCTGTAAGTCTTTGTACATATCTACTCTCAAATTTTTTGATGAGATCGAATATATTGCAACCTTGATGATTCAATCATTGTATAGGCATCAACCAAAAACTGATGAAATAACCTTTTAGAATACAGTATAGTAGGAGCTTCATTCTTGCTGTCCTGAATCCTGTAGGCAAAAAGATCTCTCATGGATAATTTATCCTCTTTCTAGAAGAATCGCTATTCAAATTTTGAAATTGGATATTTCATTATAACCATCCTCCCATAAGGGAATAGCAAGGGGTACTGTAAGCCAAGATAAGCAGGATTCAATTTAGTGATTCGCTTCAATAATCTAGATTGTATTTCAACTATAATGTCCCTATCACCAGTTAAGCTTTCAGTTCAGTGAAGGAGATGAAGAATTTGCTCTGAATTTTATGTACATTCATGCATAGCATAGGAAGAGAAAACATAGGATGAAGAGTTATAATTGACCAAGGATGCATCATAATAGTTCAGTCTTTTTTTTTTATAACATGTATGAAAAGTATATTAGAAGTTTAATCCATATAAATGAGAGTTAGTATATTTAATATATTTTTGTAAATTTGAATGGTAGCAACAATGGAAATTTATTAAAATTTATTATTAATTAGGGTTAGCATACATTAGAAATTTATTAAAATTAGAAGTTTAATATATTTTTGTAAATCTAATCAATCGAAAAAACATAATCCATATAACGCACATACTAAATTATCGAGCTTCACCCAAATTAGAATAAGAAATAATCAAACTTTTCAAACTTAGTAGCCAAGAACTCACCTTGAGCAGAATCTTGAATTCGAATGTTGGAGGAGGAAGAACAATATTCTTCTTCAATTCCAATGTTTGAGTGTTGGCTCTATTTACTTTGTCCATGAATGGTATGGCATAGAAGGACTTCTAATCAGCTAAGTCTAAATTCTTTTAATGATTATTGCACTTGAAAGTATAGAAGGTACCACACAAAATATTATCTCTTAGTAATAGGTGGAATAAATATTTATAGCAAAAGAGGATTATGCAGGGTTTTTGACTTTTCTATTGTCAATTGGGTTAGCTAATTGCTAGTTAAGTGAAATGTACTTATTTTATATTGTTCCCTTGTACTAATGTTGATATTTTTACATGTGCAAAAATTGACGGACTACATAAGTTTGCCTTGTTGGTAGCTCAAGGTTGCAAGTCTTGGACTATAACAAATGGCAGTCTGACTTGATGTGAAGGAGATGAGGACTTTGCTCTAGATTTTATGTACATTTATGCATAGCCTAGGGAGAGAAAAAGATGGTCATCCTTGTATAATAAATCTCTAGATTTCACAATTGTATTCTCTACAAATTTTTTTCCGACTCCTTTGAATTTAGTGGTGCAATTGCTTCAAGGATTGAGTTTGATGAGCACAAAATATTTGAGAGGGATATTAATGATTTTTATCATTGGAGATGTTTTAAAAGTTTATTTCAGGAGATCCAAGAATTTTTGAATTAAAAGAATATTTAGAGATGGCCAAAATAACAAATTCATTAAGTTGGAAGTATAATTGAAACTTTTCGGAAGCCTTAAGATCATTCAATATGATATTAAATCATTTCGAGGTGGTTTCAGATTTTTGGAAGCTTAAAAATGAAGAAAGTTAGCTTGGGCAAAAAGGGGTGACTCTTAGGTCGACCCTTCTGTTTAGCATGCCAGCGCACAGGCTTCTGAGAGTGGCATGCAAAAGAGGCAACTCCTAGGTCTTTCCATATGAAAAGGGGTGACCCATGGGTCATCCTCTGCAGTTCGCAGAAGCAGACAGAGAGCCCTTTTTTTTCTAACTGTTGGAAAAGGGATGACCCATGGGGCGACCCTTTCTCAGGGGTCGACCTAAGGGTAGCCCCCTGCGACGAAAATGCTATAACAGCTAGTTTCTTCTCTGTTTGGTGCAATTAATATTTCCTAAACTCCTTCCAACGGCTCTAAATGGCTAGGTCTAAATTCTTTTAGTGATTATTGCGCTTGAAAGTATAGAAAGTACCATGCAAAATTATCTCTCTTAGTAATGGGTGGAATAAATATTTGTGGCAGAATAGAATTATGCAGGGTTTTTGACATTTTCATTGTTAATTGGGTTAGCTAATTGCTAGTTAAGTGAAATATAGTTGTTTTATATTGTTCCCTTGCACTAATGTTGATATTTTAGCATATGCAGAAATTGACGGACCACATAGGTTTGCCTTGTTGGTAGCTCAAGGTTGCAAGTATTGTGTAGCAAACCACCAGACTTCTTACCTTGTCAAAATTAAGGATGATAGGCAGTTGTCAAGGTTTTATATGTCTTGTGTTAGTTATTCACATAGATAAACAAAGTACAAAGAATACTCTAACCATTATTTGAGCTTTCTCTTTTATTTCTGATGATGTTTGAAGTCTTAGCATGACTTCAAGATGAATCAGCATAATTATGTTCATTCAAATTCTGAATCAGGAGAACCCTTTCTTCCATTTCCTGCTTTCTATTTAGTATGCTTTATGGTAGTATTAACTTCCCTTTAGAGATAATTGAAACTTGCTACTATCACCGTCTAATGTGCCTGATAGCGAGTCCACACTTCAGTTGATCAGAACAATTAGAGCTTTTGAACTTGTGTCCTATATTAATTATTTCACAATATGAAGCATATCACAAACACATAATAGATGCTCATATGAGTTTACTCAAAATAAAATATCAATTCTGTTAACCATAAACATACTTAACAATCATCAGTTGTTGCAAAGCATTCAAAACATCAAATATTCAAGAAAATCCCGACAGAAACACCTATGATTCTGCACAATTTTTGATAAAGGTTAGATAAACAAAGTATTCTAGCCTTATTCCTTCTCTTGCTTAATTTTCTTCATCTTGTTGTTGCTTGAGAGTTGTGCACATGGATCTTCATCACCAATGCTTTCACTTACTCCTTCAATAGATAGATGCATCATCAGTGTCTTATTTGGAGATGTCACTTCTGTTTTGGATGAAACTGACTTCTGCTTTTAGCGATGATAAAATTCACTTCACTAATTTGACTAACAAAGTAGTAATTATTTTTTTTAAAAAAAAGATAAAGCAAGTTTTATGACAATAAGCTATAAGGTTAAAGGATTCATCACCTTCAGATTATCAGCAACTTCGTTAGACGTAACACCCAAGTTTTCTATCAGTTGTTCACCATAATCCTAAAATTTCCATGTTAATTAGTAAAATTTATGGCCTAATCTACATTAGAAGAACTAATTCATGATGTGTCAAAGTCAAAATCTGTTCAGGTCGAGAAGTTGCAATGAATCTGTTAATCAATTCTGGATTATCTGTTATCTTAACAACTGGATAAATTTATCAATGGTCCTTCATCTTAATGTTAGACTGCTTGATTTGAATCTTGAATAATAGTTCTTTCCAGTAAATCATTTAGCTCGGAAGGACAAGTGTCATCAAGTCCATCCTGAACAGCATATAGGAAAGAAAATGTCATTATAAATTTGTGGCAATTTCAAGATTCATTGAATAGATATATTAAGTTGGCAAGAATAGATAGTAAATATTACCTCTACCATCCTATCTCTAATTTCAGAAGTAGTTTTTTTAAAAAATTGCACAGCTTCATGGTCAAATATTAGAAATGAGGTGGTGCCAGTCTCATCACTTACTTTCACTTGAACCTTGAACCTGCAACATAGGAAGTCAAATAAAACTTAAATATGAGTGAAACTTATATATGTACAATAGATTAGCACATGAAGAAACATCTTACTTTACGACACTTGAGGGATAAAACTTGTCACACTTCTCGCAAAAAAACCTTCCACTAGGTTGTACCAATTTTTTGGGCATCTTCTATGGGAATTGTAATACCAACCAAACCTTGTATCTATTGCCATTATCATTGCCAATGTGACACATGTCTAAGGTTGTAGAAGAAAAAAATCCCAATTAATATATGTACCAAACATCCAAAGCATATTTATTTGCTATTAAGTATGCAAAAAAGAATATTGATTGTTCTATGCGTCCTTGGGGGCTAATTGGTGCTGCACTTATATAACTTTTTGGAGTCATAAAGGATAGTGTTGACATTTTGGCCTCTTTAATTATTCTATGCATTCTCAGCTCATTGTTGCCTTTGCCACTTCTAGGCTTCCTTCCCGAGGATTCATTTGATGCGATTTGAAAGAGACTAGAGATATTGAGATGAAGTCTAGTATAACTATAGCAAAAGTGATTTGACTGGCATAACTGATTTAAAGTTGGTAGCTTAGGTGGAAGATGGTTAGATTAATTATAGAAAAAATAACCAAGATAATGATTTTTAGTGTAGATTCCATTCTGTAATTTCTTGATATGAGGATTTTTTAAAATTCAAAAAATGAAGATGGTTGTAGTAAATTCAAAAAACGAAGATGGTTGTAGTCTTCTAGCTCAAAAAATTATAAAATTTAAGTATCTCTCCTTATATAATAAATCTCATAATAACATGATTGCCTCAATAATTTATCAGTAAAAGCATACCTCAATAGACTCAATAATTTTGTTAATAATCTTCCTTTCAGTCTGACTTAAAAAATCATCTGTGATTGAATAAGTTGATTGGCTTGATATTTGGCTAATCCTCTGAGAATAAGACTCTTCTCCATTGAAAAATCTAGATGTGAAAAAACATAATGCATACCTTAACCTATTTGAAAACTCATATTTTTCCTTGATGTAATTACTGAGAAATAAGATGCAGCAATTACTTGTTTCTAAATTCAATAGCAACTGCAACATTTGGATTACAAAATAAGCATTCGATATCTTAACCTCATCCGCAATTAACAAACAATAATTAAAATAAAATCATGTTTTGATTCAAGGAACATTTATTAATAAAGTAGGATTATAGGAAAGAATAGTGTATCTTTAAATATTTTAACATGTCATAACTGTTGGATCACAATTATGGGTCCTGATATTTTCGCCATCAGATAAGAATGCACTTGATATGTAAATTCACCCCACAAAGTACTGGACAATTTATTCTTCCTGAAATAACATTGATTTGAGTGTCACTTTTTCAATAAACCAGACTATCAACAAAAGTCAGTTTTAGGATGGAAACATTAATGTCAGTCGTATTATCACAACATACTCCAAGTCCTCAAGCAAAATGTCCATTTTTTGAGTCTTTTTCCTTCAGCTCCGCTCTCAATTATGATATCTTCTCTAACAACCTCACCAATAACATCTGTAGAAGTATGTGATAGTAATTGTTAAGATCATAAACGTATGTTCTAAGATTTTACTACAATAATCATAAAACCTGCCAACAAAATATGTCTCATTTTTTCCTAAAATAATTTCAGCAAAAGGTGCAAAGACAGACCCATCTCTTGGAATCTTAGCATGGGCACATACAACAAACATGGAGCTTTTAGACATAAAGTTCAACATATACTTATGCTTTGTTGTTCTATATTTGCCGTTGTTGTATCCAACAATAAAATTTGACATCACATAGTCAACACCTTCTTTCAGGACTGATTTGAACATGCTCAACAGCTGTCGCTTGATTGTGGCATGTTCTTCCCTCCCTGATGACACAATGTACAATATCAAATTATGTCACCATCTCAAGAAAAAAATAAGGCTGATAATGAAAGAAGGATCAATTAATAAAATACCCTTTCATCCATGACAACCATCTCAACTTTTTGTTGATTTCAACAGGATTAACATATCCTGATACTTCCCACAATCGAATGACCCAAACCTTTATCCTCCAATCAACTTTGTGATCAGCATTGATTGGATCAACAAAATCAATTCTGGATGCCATTGTTGTTCACCAAGCAAAATAAATCTAAAAAAAAGGTTATAGAACAAATGACAGGAAAATGAGTAGGAACTAAAGAAAAAAGTTTAGAGAATAGATGACAGATGACTTAAGATAAAAAGAAAGAAGAAGAATAAAGGTTTGGGAGACGTCAGTACCTCGAAATGAGTGGGAACAATTGTAGAATGATGAGGGTAAGTGAAGGAGAAGCTCTTATTTGAAAAGAGATTGAAACTCGAAGCATTGCTGTCAGCTGTTTTAATAATATCTGAATGCATTTTTCAATGTGAGAATGTTATTTCCAATGACATTGCAGCATTTGAGGGGTAGTCAAAATATTCAAATTTGAGATTAGCATTCTTGTTATGGGATATGTGGTCTACAGCTATTGACTTCACTAAATAATAAATATGGTTGTCCTAACTGCCAAATGTCAAATATTAGTAAACTTGACCAAGATGATGTGAAGGAGTCTGAGTAGATGTGAAGGAGACGAAGAGTTTGCAGCATAGGGAGATAAAAGGATAGGCTGAAAGTTATGATTCATCAAGGATGCGTCATAATGGTTCAGTCCTTTCTTTTAATAGCATCTATTAAAATATATTAAAATTTAACCATATAATTAAGGATTAGTGAATTTAATATATTTTTGTGAATTTGAATCGTAGCAACAATCAATATAGATTAGGTTAGCATACATTAGAAGTTTATTTTGAAAATAGTATTCTTGTTATAGAAAACATGGTCTATAGCTATTAACTTGATTGAATAATAAATGTGGTTATCCATATTATCAAGTGTCAAATGTTAGTGGACCTAACCCAGATTATAACTTATTATGCAAACATTTTGCAGAGATGCAACTTTTGGAGGGAAAAGATTTTACCAAAGAGTGACAAATGTAGTTAGTTAGATCAGATTATCTTACTTTATATATATATATATATATATATATATATATATATATATAGTAGAGAGAGAGAGAGAGAGAGAGAGAGAGTAAGAA
>KE504823.1:587328-606338 GCA_000441515.1 Elaeis oleifera
CGGAGAGTAATCTGGGCTGAAATAGAGTCATTGGAGCTCATTAAATGGATATTAAATGCAACCAGAACGAGCTGAAAACTAGCCGTTGCGGAGTTTTTCCGTCACAGGGGTCGACTCATAGGGTCGACTCATGCACATGAGTTGACTCATAGGGTCGACTTCTGTGGCACAGAATAGAAAATATCCGCTCTGTGATTTTGACGTATACATCAATAGAGGTCGACACATAGGGTCGACTTATACACAAAGATCGACTCATGGGGTCGACTCAATTGGGTGTGCCAGCCAAAAAATCAGTGTGCCGTTCAGCCCCTTTTGACATGAGTCGACTCATGGGATCGATTCAAATTTATAAACATAATTTCTTTCAAAATACTCATCCAAAAATATTAAAATTTCTTCAATAGATTACAAATCTTCTGTTCTTGCTCTTGAGGTTTCTGAATCAGAACTTGATAAAATTATGATTTTGCCCCTAAAATATAATAAATCTTTTTTAAGCCAAAATATTAGTAACCCCTCATATGCTTTGTAATCATCAAAATCAATTCAAGGAGAAACACGCGGAGTCTACTTTTCACACCTTGATATATTTTTTTCGAGGTAGTTGCATATGATATGGAACCGCTGCTCGATGTGTTTTGATTTTTGATGAAACTTCGGCTCCTTAGCAAGTGCTATAGCTCCATTGATATCACAATAAAGTGGCATGACATCCAATATCATAACTCCAAGCTCTATGATGAATTTCTTGAACCAAAAGCCTTCCTTTGCAGTATTTGAAGCAATGACATATTCAGCTTCTGTGGTCAAATCTGCTACGATGGATTGCTTGAAACTGTTCCAACTGACTGCACCATCATTGCATGTGAACACATATTCTGATGTAGATTTTCTATCATTAGGATCAGACATGAAGTCTGAATCAGTATACCCTCGACTCATAACTCAGAACCTCCTCTAAAGATCAAGAATAAATTCTTAGTTCTTCTCAAGTACTTAAGAATGTTCTTCATAGCTATCCAATGCTCCTCATCTAGATTCGACTGATATCTGCTCGTGACACTTACAGCAAGGATAATATCAGATCGAGTATACAGTATGACATATATGAGGCTTTCTATGGTCGAGGCATAAAAAATCCTACCCATGCGCTGAACTTCCTTAGATGTAGTGGGACACATCATCTTAGAAAGATGAATACCATACCTTAGAGGTAAGAGTCCTCTTTAAAATTTTCATGCTGAATCTCTTCAGTACTTTTTCTATGTATAGCTTTTATAACAGGCCTAGCATCCTTTTAGATCTATTCTTATAGACCTTTATTCCAAAAATATAGGATGCTTCTCCTAGGTCTTTGATAGAGAATTTCTTGGACAACTATCTTTTGACCGAGGTCAGTATGAGAATATCATTCTCAAGGAAAAGAATATCATCCATGTATAATACGAAGAATGTTATTGCACTCCCACTGACCCTCTTGTATACACAAGATTTTTCTTCATTCTTGACGCAATCAAACGATTTGATCGCATTATCAAAATGAAGATACCAACTCTAAGAAGCTTGCTTTAATCCGTATACGGATCTTTGCAACTTGCAGAATAAGTGATCACCATCACCTGATGTGAAACCCAAAGGCTGCTCCATATAAATATCTTCCTCAAGATATCCATTTAGGAAAGCAGTTTTCACATCCATCTATCAGATTTCATAATCATAATAAGCTACAACAGTAAATAGAGTGTGGATGGATTTCAGTATGGCTACATATGAGAAGATTTTTTGATAGTCAATATCTTTGTATTGACTATAATCTTTTACCACGAGCCTAGCTTTATAGGTCTTTATCTTACCATCGATACATATTTTTTTTTATAGATCCATTTACACCCAATGGGTACTATACTCTTGGATAGATCCACTAAGATCCATACTTGGTTCGAGTGTATTGAGTCCATTTCTGACTTCATTGCATCTAACTATTTTTCAGAATTGATGTCAGACATTACGTCGTTAAAGGTATTAGGATCATCACTATGATCCTTATCTCCTATAAGAATATTCTTTACTTCCTTCGTAAGTATATCCATGTAGCTTTCAAGAGGTTGGGAGATCCTGCTAGATCTATAAGATAGTGGAGGAACATCAACTACTGACTCATGAATAATGAGTTTCTGAAGATCCATAGCTTTTTACTCTTCAGAGATCTTCTCTTCAAGCTCAACTAACCTTCTACTGCCACCATCCTGGATAAATTATTTTCTAGAAATATGATGTTCTGACTCACAATTACATTGTGATCTTATAGAAAGTAGAAGTAGTATCCTATTGATTCTTTTAGATATCCAATAAAATGAGCTATTGCAGATCTATCCTCTAATTTATTAGCGATCTGTCTCTTGACATAGGCTGGACATCCCTAAGTCTTAAGATAACCTAGATTCGACTTCTTATCGTGTCATATCTCATATGGTCTGGTAGGAACAGATTTTGATGGAATCCTATTCAATAATAAATTACAGTTAATAAGGCATGTCTCCAAAGATATAAGGATAAATCAGTAAAGCTCATCATGGTTCTGACCATATTTAATAGGATCCTATTCCTCCTTTTAGATATCCCATTGAGCTGAGGTATTTCAGGAGTTCATTGAAAGACTATGCTGTTGTTCTTAAGATATCCCAAAATTTTTGACTAAACTGTTCACCTCCTTGATCAAATCGAAGAACCTTAATGGGTTTACCTATTTGTTTCTCTACTTCATTTATGAATTTCTTGAATTTTCAAAGGCTTTAGACTTATATTTTATCAGATACACATATCCGTACTGTAATAGATCATCGATAAAGGTGATGAAGTAGATATAACCATCTCTGATCTGCACATCAAATGGCCTACATACGTCGGTGTGTGCCAGGGCAAGTAACTCGATGGCTCTTTCACTATATCCCACAAAAGGTAACTTGGCTATTTTTTTCGAAGACAAGATTCATAAGTTGGGTATGACTCTGAATCAAAAGAGTCAAGGATCCCATCTTTTTTCAGTTTGTTTATCATATCCTTTTCGATATAGCCTAGTCTATGATGTCACAGGTACTTTTGGTTAATTTCATCTCTAGATCTTTTATCCTATGGCACTCACTATTTGCTTATTCAAATTTACATTCACATCAACATGCAAGTGGTAAAGACTGTCAATTAAAAGATTATGTGCAACCAATTTATTTATAAATAAATGGAATAAAACTCTTTATTGAATTAAAATCAAAGCCATCGCCTACTAGCACAAATATGAAAATTAAATTTCAACTAGCTATAAGAATAAATAACAGTCTTTAAATCTAATCTAAATTCTAACAGTAATCGAAGAGGATAAGTGCCAATGGCTACGCAGTAACTTTACTTCATTATCGATCCGAAGGATCATGTCATCTTCTCTCAACCTTCTACTTTCTATTAGATCCTGTATTAAAGTGCATATATGAGCACTCGAATCAAAGTCCAATATCCAACTAGAAGTAGAAGAAATCGTAATGTTAGATTCAATTACAAACATACCTTCTGAAGGTTTGTCATCCTTTTTGATCTTCAGACTCTTCAGGTAGAATGAATAGTTCCTTCTCCAGTGGCCATCAGTATCACAGTGGAAATACTTTCCTTTACTTCAGCCTTCTTTGGAACATTCTTCTTTGGCTTGTTCTCTTTCTTCTGCTTCTTAGTGGATTTACTCTTTTTCTTCCAACCAAACTTTCTCTTGGATGAAGAAGTCCGCTCCACAGTGAGAACAGTGCTTCTTGAACTCTTCAAAGTTCCCTCAGCAGTGATCAATATGTTGATTAGTTTGGATATAGTGCAATCAAATTTGTTCATATAAAATTTATAATAAATTGACTATATGAACTCGTAAGGGATTGAATGATCAAATCCATCTATAATTCTTTTGTATATTAATCTCAAGCTTTCTAAGCTTCTCAATATCCTTGATCACTATTATATAATACTTATGGACTGACTGCTCTTTGCACATCTTTAGATTGAAGAGTCTCTTGAACACTTTGAAGCACACTGTGCGGCTCTACTCACCATACAAATCTTGTAAGTGAGTGATTATAGCCCTGACAGTGGGTATATACTCGTGCTGGCTCTGCAACTCATTTGATATGGAAGCTAGCACATGGACTTAATCCGACTATCTTCATCTATTACTTTCATATGCTGTTCTTTGCTTAGCAATAGGATGGTTTGGTAATACCAGGGGTTTCTAATCAAGTACATGGCCTAATTTTCAGAAGTCAGGACAATCATGAGATTTTTAAGCCAGTCTTTATAATTGGTTCCAGTCAAATTGTTGGACTCAAGGATGCGGGCTAGAGGATTTGAAGCTGATATGATTTAACTGCGAGAGTAGAGATTCAAGTTAGACTTTATATTTAAATTTAGATTTACTCTAAGGATTTTAAGAAGTAAACAATGACTCTCACTATTTTTCGGATCCCTCCACTCTTTGGGTGGAAAGCAAAAATCCTAATGTGACAACTGAATTTTTAGTGGATGCTGTGATCCCACCGATGCCATGCACCTTACCTAACAGTTACTAGTAACATGTACACTGATGTGTGGATAACTCTTGGTCTAGATGCTTCTCTAAGCATGTTATAGTAACTTAGTTTCTAAGTCATGTGGGTACACCTAACAGTTATTGACCACACTCCTTAGTTAAGCCCAATCCACTGTTCACAAGCAGGTGCAAAGCCATCATTAGAATCCTCACTTAATAGTTATTGGGCCCAACCCCATCCTTATCTTGGAACAACTCTTTGCTAATAGAGTAGTTGCATATTTCTAGTGTAACTGAACCACTGTGACCAGTCGAGAATAATCAACATCAGTACCACGCCCGCACATCTACAACGATAGAAAATCTATGGACTTAATATTTATAGGAAGGTTTAGGTTTAGGTCTCATCTAATCAGTCATCATATGACCAATCTAATTGGCATGGATTAAACCAAACCATCAAGCAACAGTATTCAAGATTCAATCTTCCAAATTTGTCAGATAAATGGAGATCGATGGGATCCTCCCATTGCTTTCCTTAGATACCAATAAATTGATCAGATCAGCGAATGAAACTAATTAAATAATCATCTCTCAATTACTTGTCTTAGACACCAATAAGTTAATTGATCTAAATAGGTTAGCTTAAGTGAATTAGGCTCAAGCCATCGAGCCGAATTAGGTTCCTAGGTTAATCGATTTTACATATGAGATTTAATCGATTAGATCAACAATAATTGCATGATCTTAAACTTAATTGACCTAATCCTAATCAACACTTGACTCAATTTGATTAATTACTTAATCAAATTAGACCCATAATGTTCAAATCAAAAATTCTAGATGCAATCTAATTACATGACCTAATTTTTGATTTACCAATGACCAAAACCTCATGCATAAACATAAATTTCATATTTAAACTAAATTTTAGATCTAAATTTTTGTATAAAAATAAGTTTAAATCATGAAACTAATTTTAGATTTAACATATAAGCATATATCTCATATATGTATGTAAAATTTAGATCTAAATTAAAATTTAGATCTTAACATGATATCATATATCTCATATACAAATTATGAATCATATTGAAACTAATTTTTAAACCTAAATATGCAATCATACATCTTATATATGAATCATAAATCATGTCAAAATAATTTTTAGATTTATGCATGCATTTATATATCACATATACATGAACTAGAAATCGATCTAGAATAAATTTCAGATCTATACATATCTTCATATATCGAATATATGAACTGAAAATAAATCTAAATAAATTTTAGATTCAAAGCTATCATCTATATATCTCATGTATTAAGAAAATTAATTTTAAACTCTTTTCAAAATATGTATGTCAATTTCATGCATATGAAATTCGTGGCTCTGATACCACTGTTGGAATTTAGTATCAAGGCATGCATGTATGTTCAATTTTTTTAAATAATATAGTAAATAAATATTAAAATATTTTAATCTAAATCATGCATGTATAAATATAGAATACAAGAATCTACTTCATATGCTGAAATTGAACACATGCTAAATTTATACTAAATTAAATATGTGATCGAATCACATATCTGTTTTATAATTTTTTCTTCGAATTTGGATCTAAAAGAGTGTAGATTTTTTTAACCGTGCAAGTATCCGATCTCTATAGGTATCCACTCAGGATCAGCCTAAAACAGTCTTCTTTGGTATTGATCTTTCTTTCTAAGAATAATCATCCTGCGAATCTGAATGAAGTATCGATCGCGATCAACTCTTTGATTTTTTCTTGATCTTTTTCTTCTCTTCTTCTATTTCTCTCCTTTCTTTGATTATAAAACAACCAATGTCTGAAATCAGCAAGCTAGCAGGGATGCCCAAGCTCCTCTTGGGCGTGGAGATAAAGGATGCCAACCCTTTAGGCATTGGAACTTGAAGGGAGAAGAGATGGAGGCATAGGGGGGACCTTATGGGAGGTGTGGGTTGCTGAAAATTTAATATAAAGAGCCTTAGAAAAAGTCTCTTTAAATAGACAAAAGGTTTGAATCCTATTCAAAATCAAATAGCCCTTAATACAAGTTCTACTTACATTAGAAATGCTTATAGCCTTAAATATTTGACCCCTTTAGGAGATCCATTAGGTGCCAACTATTGGAGCCTTTGCACCTATTTTTCATATGCCACATGGAGCTTAGGGGATGCCCCATGCTAGTCCCACACATCTTCTTTAAGTGGGCATGCCTAATTTGATCGAATCAAGTGGCACCCCATGCAAACAATCAAGAAAATTGATTAAGGGTTTAAACCCTTAATTCATTTGATCCAAAACTCTAGGCACCCAATAATTGGAGCCCAATGAATTTAATTCATCAAGATTATTAGCAAGAAATTAACTTAAATTAATCTTATCAAATAAGTAATTCAAATATAAATAAAAAATTGGGTCCAACCATGTGCTAGCAAGGTTATTCTGAATCCAATAGGATTTTTCTAAACCCAATTAAGATTTCATAAGTCCAATTACTTATTTCAGATCTAATTTCTTTATTGTGTGACCTCATAGGTTCAATTCTAACTGATAGTGAGATATACTATGATCTCTATCATAGTGTTATTGAAACTCTTTTCAATGAATCGGAATAATTTCACTCTAACTCATCAAAGATTGTCGATCCTGAGCAACCCTGTGAGCTCTCACAATCCAACAGTAATACCTAGCGGTATGTAGTAGTAATATAGTAGAACCAAAAAGAACCTTAAGATATAGTTCACATGTACTTCAGTCCCTCTATCATGAGTCCCGACTAGATGACAAATCATGGATAAATCGTTAAATCTCATCATCGATCATATGATAGATTCGATTAGCTCAAGTCCAATTATGATCCTCATAAAAATTTTTTCATCAATCACATTGCTATGGCTACAGACTCTCGGACTTAGCCTCTCAAATCTCATAAGACTACTCCTCTCTATCAAGGTCGATAGATTTCATCTAAATATACATCCTACTCCTACAGTGGATCAACTATCACCAACATCCACTATAAGGTCTTAATAAGATCATGTTTATATGTCAGTTAAACTCCAACAGTCTCACTGCGAGCAGTCATACTATCGCAGATCAAAAGATCATTCACCTAACTACAACATCGAGACAATCACTGATGATTGATTAGAAATCTAAGTGATCTTTCGTATAGTCACGCTCAGTACTAATTATTTCTAACAACTATCCACACTCGTCAATTAGTATCTCTATACTGTAGATCAGAGACTCATCTATCCTGAAGGAAGTGATATGTGCATTGGTCTATCCAAATCGATCACCATCCTCATGATCATACTATGATCGAAAGTATTTAGAAATTAATTATACATGCCTCTAATTCTTAACAACTTAAGAATATGTATCAAAGTATTAATTTCATGGATGATTGAAGAACACATCACTCTTGAATAAAATTAACTTATCCTTTTATTGATCAAATCAATGTATTAAGTACAAAATTATATCCTAGATTTATTACAATATGTTAGCCATATTGACTTCTAGGACATACATCAAACAGATGGATCAAGGATGGGGTACTTCTTCGATTCTGCTATCTGATTTCATCCTAAAGAACTATAGGATCGCTTATGATCTGGTCCAGGGAATGCTTCTCTCAGATAATCTTGAAAGGATGGAGGGCCTGAGTCTGAACCTCTAGTAGAGAGAGAAAACAACCTCATTTGTTCAAGTAAGTCTTCTCTTAACTTGTTCTTTGTGTGTACTTTCTACAACTAACCTGCTATTTTTGTTTGTGCAGCTGGGCCATTATATCATAGTTTCTACCAACTTGATAAGGATGACCAATTGGAGGTTGCTAATGCACACAAGAAGCATGAGAAAGCAGACTCGACTATGGTGGAGGCCCGATTGACAATGGAGGCAGTCGAGGTTGAAGCTAAGCACCTTAAGGAGGTGCTAGAAAAGGTTGAGGTGCTGCGAGAGGAGGCTGTGGCATTCACTGTCAAGGCTGAGGTTGAACTAGCCTGGAAAAGAAGAGACATCAGGCGGCACAAGCGAAGGTTGCTGGGGTGGAGAAGGAGGTGGAGGGCAAAATCATTGAGGTGGGTTATTAGCGGTAAAGGCCTTCTATGCATCATAGGAATTTCTATCGAGAAGGCCAAGTTCAGCAAGGAAGCCTTCATTGTTGTTAAAAAATTTGCTGCCAGAAGATATAAGCTCGCTTCTCGAAATAAGATCCATCTAGTTTAGATGAGGAAGAAGAAGCTGATGATGATCAACCCCCACCGAAACTCATGGCCATTGATGGGCAACCATAGTCAGAGGGCATGGTCACTGAAGTGCAACCATAGCTCAAGCTTGTGATTGTCGGGGAGCCACCTTCACTAATGCCAGCATGCATGGAGGAGATTGACCAGTTGGCGACCATCACTCCAACTTCCTTGGCCGATCCTCCACCCGAGATTGTAGATGCCTCAACTTAGGCTTAAATTTCTTGTAGTCTTTCGCTTTCTTTTTTCTGTTTAGTCTATCAAGTCATGTAAAAGATGAACTTTTATTTAATGAAAAGCCTTTTACCTCTGAGGTTCTCTCTTGTCTTTTCTAATTTTTGTCACACTTTGTCTTATTTCTACTCAGTCGAGCCATTGTGGGTTTTGTGGATGCTCGATTTTTTGCAATTGCATTGCACTCTTATCGGGAGGCATGCTCGACCTATCAGCATTCAGGTTGAGATTTCCAAAAAAGTATTTCATCAAGCTAGGAGGGCCTCCAAAGTAGAGCGATAGGAGAAGGCTTACGTCGGAGCCCTCGTAGAGGTGAAGCACTTGAGGGAGGTAGTTAAACAGACTGACAAAACTTTTGCTTTGGAGAGAGCAAGGCAGTTGAGGCTTGTGCGAGGTTGGCCAAGGTTGCTAAAGAGGCAAAGTGGGGTACTGTCGAGAAGGTCACATGGCTTTGAAATGAGCTCTATGCAGCCCGGGATAAGGTTGTTGTCTTGGAACACTTGGTGGGATCGACCAAGGCAGCCGAAGAAGCAAGATGGGATGCCATCGAGAAGGTCATTTAGCTCCGAAACAAGCTCTATGTAGCTTAGGAAAGGATCGTCACCCTAGAGAATTTGGTCAATAAGGAAAATTTGGTGGTGGTGGAGCTCAAAGAGAGGGTGGCCATAAGCGAGGCAGCGGTCAGAGCCATCAAGGATAAAATTGAAAGGAAGAAGGCAAAGTCCATTGCCAATCAAGTCAAGCTCATCCATTGGAATACTGGAAATATCCCATTTGGCTTATTAGATTGGCTTCAGGAAGTGCAAGTCCTTGGTTGAGTGGCTCCTCCTAGGGATTGGCATTGACCTTGATGAAGTTCCACCTCCAAACGATTCTGTTTCCTTGCATTCGAGGTTTTGATGAATCTAGTTGACAACACTATGGATTTGGCCATCGACATTGGCGGCTCAATGGATGAAGGGCTTTCCTGGGCAAAAGATGGTCCTAAAGACAGTCCTCCTCTCGAAGCATAGGGTCATTGCACATGTATATGTATATGTATTTTTAGGTCACCTGTTATTTGTAGAGCATTGTAATCGATTTATTAGACCTTTAGATTTAATGAAACAAACTTGTTGAAATGCTATATTGATGCTTTGCTACCAATATCCTTCCGATGCTATCCCGGTGTCATAGTCTAGGCAATATCGTTAATTGTTTTAAACACCCATTGGTCTTGCTGCCATTGATCGGCCAAAATCCTCCAGGTTCTTGTCGATCCATAGTCAAAAGTAGTTTTTAGATTCTATTGGACCCACATTGGGTTCCTATGATATTTTTTATGATATTTTTGTCTTGCTAAGGTCTTCCCCATTTGATTTTGTTCTTCATGACTTTGACTGCCATGTTCTTTGGCAAGGATGATTTGTATTTATGGGCTCTGAGGGTCCTTATAGGTTAGTCCTTGCATCTTGCATGATCAAGATTTTCATCGGCTTAGCTTACTTTCATATGAGGAGCCTTCAAAGGTCCTTATAGGTTAGCTCTCACTTCTTGGCTGTCGAGGTTTGCAGCTCGATTGACTTAGATTTTTAGACTATGAAGGTCTTTATAGATTAGTCCTCACTTCTCACACGATCAAGATTTTTATTGGCTCAGCTCACTTTCATATAAAAGCCTCCGATAGTCCTTATAGATTATTTTGGGATTATGTACTAAAGCCAATTATCTAATTATAGATAGTTGTGCATTTTGTATATGAATTATAAATAAATTAATAAATATTGTTCAATAGTTCATTATATTTTGTATCTTCCTTATATAACTCTTATAATTCTGATGAAGTCCCTAAAACTATTAACAATAGATAAAGATGATGAGAATTTATCAAATAGTTCTTAAATTTTGTTCACAACTAAATGATACGTTATTAATAAGACGATAATGTTTATCAAGTATAGATCATTGTGTGCCATGTGAGTTGGTTGTCTTTGTAACCAAAAAGTGTAGAAATATTAGTATGGCATACAAGTGAAATGTAGGAGTATATTTTTACTGAACGTGACTCAACTACGAAGTACTGTACTGTCAAGAGTAGCTCACGAAAGATATGGGTATAAGTATCCCTCCGACCTGAGATCACCATGATGACTTGCGAGCAACTCACTGTACTTTGATGCTGGACTATCTATATTTTAATACAGTGATGAAAATTTTAGGCACAGTCAAGTACTTGTGAAGTCTGTATATGAGTCAAGATAGAATTGACCACTCCAGATTATAGGAGATAATGCTTCACTGTATTTCAATTTAGTAAAATATTGGCTAGGATAATCCATGTGATTAGTCACAAGATTTATAAGGTTGAAACACAAGATGGATAACTAATTAGGAGTTTGACAGTTTACTTTGAGATCATCCTAAGCATTGAGGGTCAAAGAGATGAATTATACAATAACCATATGCCAAGGTTCTTGAATGTTACTTTACAATAATTCGATCTATCCGGATGTCAGAAATCATTACTAGATGGTCACTTCGATTACTATAAAATTAATTCTTATACTATCGACTTAGTGTTTGAACCATGGAGTCACACATAATAGAAGTTTTATCTAATCAAATAGCTGATTAATGATTATAAATTGTTGAAGGGTATAATCGTCAATACGATTGATGATTAATCTTATGCAAAAATTACGATGAAATAATTTACTAATAGTTAGTGAATTATAGAAGGATTAATTAGTAATTAAATTACTAATTAGCTTAATTTGATTGATCAATGAGGTTCAGATCAAGTCTAATTGAATTGAATTCGATTAGATTTGGCCTGATTAGGTTATTAGATAACCTAATCGCTAAAGAAGATTAATTTTTGATTTGATCAAAATTTATACTCAATTAATTTTAATTTGATTAAGATATAATTGAAGAGTTTAGGTGTCTAATTTGATTGGTTCACTTATCTAATTAGCTCTAATCAAATTAGATTTGGATATGGACCAAATTGGATCAAATAAGTGTCCAATAGGATTGGACTTCTCCCTTACGCCAACCACCATTTCCATGCCACCTTTCTTCATGCAAATTCTAAATTTGCATGATGAATTGCCATGCAAAAACCCTTCTTAATGCCCCCATTACTCCCTTTCTTGATAAGGATTAGGTTAGTTTAAATTTGAGTTTGAATTCAACTTGAATTTTGAATTTAAGTTTCAAATTGGTTTTTGATTTTGAATTCAACTTTAAACTCTAACTAATCCTTATCCTATCCACTTCTTTTGGTCACTAAAGGGGATGTGTGAGTTTGGAATATGATTCTATGTGAAAATCTGAGAAGGGCATGAGGCTTTGTGCATGAAATTAGAGTGTGGGGCATCCATCTTGGCGTGAGTTTCTTAGGATTATTCCCAGGGCATAGGACTTTGAATAAAGAGAAAGAGTTCTCAAACACTTTCCTCCACCTCTTCTTCCTCCAGCCTTATCCTCTTAGAGTGTTCAAGAGATCTGAAGACGGACCCAGATCAGCCATCAGGAGTAGAACTCTGTAAGGGAGCTAGCACCCTGGGGAGTTCATTGGACCTCTGATCAGATCAGAAAACTCGTGTGGATACCTATAGAGGCCGGACGTCTGTGCGGCTAAAACAAGCTAACAAATATATGATTATCAACTATGGTGTAGATTGACCCATGCTCAAGTATTGGGATTTGATCTCAATTTTATAGTAGATATGATCTATATTTTTGATTTCAGATTATGCATCTTATGTAGTGTCATAAGATCCATGCTTAGGTAGCTTTCAGATTAGATCTAATGCATGTTAGGTTAAAGTATTTAATTTGATCCATTCCGCTGCGTTAAGATTCAAAAATTTTTGAATTACATGCATGAAACTACCTCCTACTTACTTTCTTATGAAAGGCCTCTAAGAGTCCTTATAGATTAGCCCTCACTTCTTGCACAATCAAGATTTTCATCGGCTTAACTTGCTTTCGTATGAGGGGCCTCCGAGGGTCCTTATAGGTTAACCCTTACTTTTTAGCCGCTGAGATCTTTGACTGGGATGACTTGAATTTATGAGCTCCAAGGGTCCTTATACGTTAGTCCTCACTTCTCACATGATCAAGATTTTCGTCGGCTCAGCTTGCCTTCATACGAAAGGCCTTCGAGGGTCCTTATAGGTTAGACCTCACTTCTTGATCATCAAAGTCTTTGATCCGAATGACTTGGATTATGGGCTCTGAGGGTCCTTATAAGTTAGCCTTCGCTTCTCGCACAATCAAGATTTTTATTGGCATAGCTCACTTTCATACAAGAGGCCTTCGAGGATCCATATAGGTTAGCCCTCACTTTTTAGTAGCTAAGGTATTCTGCTTGGATATCGTTGCGAGGATGAGGTCTATGACTAACTACGAAATTGGTGGATTAGAAAGAAAGCTACTTTTATTGAAGATTGATTGTTACATTACTGATAGTATATCCGTAGATTATCTAAGTTCCAAGGTCGCTGTAGTGGCATTCCATCTCGCTATTTCAAATGATAGGTTCTAGGCCTGATGACCTCATCCACTTAGTAAGGGCCTCCCAGTTGGGAGATAGTTTTTTCTTATTCACTTGGCTGAGACATCTCGACTCGATATAGCACCAGATCTCTAATCCTGAATATTTTATCTTGGACATGAGAGTTATAATATCGTGTCACCTTGGTTGATAGGCTGCCATCCTTACTCGGACTTTTTCTCAAACTTCTTTGAGTAAATCCAAGTTCATTTGGAGTCATTTTGGATTATTTTATTTATCATAGTTCTCGACCCACAATGGAAGAAGTTCAATTTCTATTGGAATGACTGCCTCCATCCGAAAGGAGAGGCTGAAGGGGGTGTCTCTGATGGGTATTCTTTGTGTGGTTCAATAGGCCCAAAGTACCTGATGAAGCTTGTCGGCCATGATCCCTTAGCATGATCTAACTTAGATTTTAAGCCTTGCAGAAGAGTCTAATTAGTTACTTTAGCCTCTCCATTGGCTTAGGGATGGCCCACTGATGTGAGATGATACGAGATACCCAAATCTCGATCAAACTTGACAAATTGGGCAACGATGAATTGGTGGCTATTATTTGTAATGACCACTCTTGGAAGACCGAATCAATAAATGATGGACTTCCAGATGAAGTCCTTACCTTTGCTTTGGTGATGCGGACCAATGGTTCAGCTTCTACCTACTTAGTGAAATAATCAATGGCGATAAGCAGAAACTTCTATTGGTCCGACACTTGAGAAAATAGCTTGAGGATATCCATTCCCTACTGTATAAAGGGCTAGGATGCATTGATGGGGGTCAGTGATGTGGTAGGTTGGTGCTGGATGTTCACATTCTGCTAGCACCAATTGCATCATCTGGTTAGATCAACCATATCCCACTGCATGGTGGACAAGTAGTATCCTTATCAAAGCACCTTATAGGCTAGTGATCTATCCTCCAGATGATTCCTATATGTCTTTTTGTGTACCTCTCGTATGGCATAATCGGCCTCAGAGGGACATAGGCATTTGAGGAGCAGTAAAGAGAAGGACCTCCTGTGCAGCTTATCTTCGTAGAGGACATTGCGGGATGTCTGATTTATTAGTTTCTGAGCTTCCTTCGGATCCATCGATAGCATTCTATCTTTGAGGAAGTGGACCAATGGATCTATCTAGCTCGACACGCCATCAATCTGTAACACTAATTAGGTAGATCCTTTGGTGCTGTGTCTTTTCAGAACTTCAAAGAAAGATTCTTTGAGTAGGTCACCTGGCGATGAAGTCGCTAGCTTAGATAGTAGGTTGGCTCAGGAGTTTTGACCTCGACATTTGCTAAATATTAAAGCTAGTGAATATGGAGATTTGATCTTTTATCTTTAGTAGGTGCCTCTCCATGTTTTCCTCCTGAGCTTCATAGTCTTCTTGGACTTGATTGACCACCAGCTAGGAGTCCCTGTAGAGCTTCAAGTTTCGTACCCTGGTTTCTTTGCTATTCTAAGCCCAGCAGTGAGGGCTTTGTATTCTACTTCATTATTGGTGGTCAGAAACTCAAGGTATAAGACATACTCCATGATGATTCCTTCTATTCTAGTGAGGATCAGCCCTGCTCCCGATCCAATGGAGCTTGATGACCCATCTACATGCATAACCCATAGTTCCTCGGGCTTTTCTTGGTTGGATCTTCTTTAGTGGCTCATTTTCCTTGGGGCTTTCCTCAAAAATTGTACATTCCAAGATGAAGCCGGCTAATATCTGCACCTTGACAGAAGGATGGGGTCAAAATTTTACATTGAACTCCATGAACTCGATCGCCCATTTTGCTACTCGACCTGACATGTCTTGTCGATGCAAGATAGGCTTCAAAGGCTGATCAGTTAAGAGCACTATGGTATGCACCTGAAAATAGAGTTGAAGCTTTTGAGCCAAGATGATGTGGGCATAGATCAGCTTCTTGAGCCTCGTGTATCTAGTGTGTGCATCGTGAAGAATTTTGCTGATATAGTAGATTGACCTTTGAATCTTGCCTTCTTCGTAGACGAGCGCTAAGCTTATTGCATCTAGCGAGACTGCAAAATATAGAAATAGCTCTTCACCAGGCTCCAGCTTACTAAGGAGTAGTGCAGAGCTGAGATAATTCTTCAATTCTTTGAATGCCTGCTAGCTTTTTTAGTCCACTTAAAGTCCTTCGATTGCATCAGAATCTTAAAAAAGGAGAGGCAGTGCTCAACCAATTTGGAGATGAACCGATTAAGGGGAGCTATCTTACTTGTGAGTTACAGGACCTCCTTTATAGACTTTGGTGGATTCATTTCTTGCATGATCTTATTAGAAAATTGGGTAGGCAGCATGTATAGATTTCAAAACTTTGAAACAGACAGCGAAAATAAAATGGGTTAAATCCTTTAATCCCACATGCAAAAGATCAGATCTAAACCTACCCAAGCCCAGGAGAAAACACATATCAATAATCTAAAATTTATAAATAATTATGAGATCAGATCTCATTACCTTTGTGCGGGTAGATATTCACTACTTCTGATGATCTCAGATTCGTAGAAAGTTGAGCTGTAAACGTGTCCGATCTCTACGGATATCCATCAGGATCTATCTCGAACTTCTTTCTTCTCATAAAAAATTCTTCTTCTCAAGAATAACTTTGGCCTTGAAGACTTTGATCAACTCCTTTGATCTTAACTGCAAGATCAACTTCTTGATTTGCAGCCTTCTTCTTCTTCTCCTCGAACTACAATTTCTAAGTCACCAATACAACTTTTGGGTGTGTGGAAGAGAAGCACCCAACCTTTGGGCGTGGAAAGGAACAGAGGGAGGAGAGGAGGCATAGAGAGGGAGGAGAGTTTTCTTGATAAAAAATTCAACCACTTAAGAAACCCTAGAGTCCTCCCTTTAAAAAGACACTACCTTGACACATATGAGGAACCTAATCATCTTAAAAAGGTAGATCCTTATTTCATAAGAATTCTCTACCTTTTTAATCTGATTTATGCCAAATAAATCATATATAAAAGGTAATTAATCAGCCCCTTAAAGCATGTACAAGAGGCATCAAGGAATATTGTCAGGCAGTTGGGGGGCCAACTCTTGGCGCCCCACAAAGGGATCTCTAGCCAAAAGAGATGGGGTGTGGATCCCACTGTCTCTCCACCATGCCATGACACATAAGAGGGTGGGCCCTTCAAGGATTTGGTGCTCAAATTTTTAAAAGAAAGGATGCGCCACCCAATCTTCCATCTATTCTACATGCACACTTAGAGATAATCAGGAGATAAAGAAGAGATAATGTTAGGATAATTATGCCAACTAATTGACTTAATCAAATCTTTTTGGGCTCACAATTAAGAATCTAATTAAATTCAAATGAATTTAGGTTAGATTCAAGGCTATCGACTTGATCGAATCGAAGTCCTGAGAAGAATTATGTTTAACCATGTGCTAGCATGATTCTCATAAACCTAATAGAATTTCAATAAATCCTAATCCAATTGAAACTTCATAAGCTCAATTAATAAATTCGAAATTAAATCCCTTAATGTGGATCCCATAGATTTTATTCTATCTGGTAGTGACATATATTGTGATCTCTATCACAATATCATCAAAACTCTTTTCGATGGATTGAAATATTTTCAATTCTACCCTTCGAGGGCTATCGATCATCAAGATGATACCCGATGAGTCTTATAATCCACCAGTGACACCTAGCAGTATATAATGACAATCCAGTAGAATGAAAATATGAACATCTAGATACAGTTAACGTATGATTCAGTCCTCCTATCGTAAATTCTGACTTGATGGAGGTCATAAAAAATTCGTCAAACCTCATCGTCAATCATATGCTAGACTGACTCGATTCGAGTTCATTTGTAAATCCTGTAAAACTTTTTCTAGTATTCACACTTGTTTTGGCCAAAGACCTTCTGAACTCAGTCTCATAAATTACATAGGACTTCTCCTTTTCTATCAAGATCGATAGATCTCATCTAGGTGCATCCTACTCCAAACAGTGAATCTGAACCTACTGAAACCAACATACACAGCAAGGACCAGAATGGCTAGAAATAAGGGAACATGCAGTCAAACCCAGTAGCCTTGCTGTAAATAGTCAATGACACCGCAGGTCAAAGGACCACTCACCCCACTGCAGCATCGAGAGGACCACTGACGAGTGAGTAGACATCCATGTGGTTCTCGTGTTGGTCACGCTCAGTGCAAGTTATTCTCTAACAACCACCCGTACATTCATTCCAGTATCTCTACACTGCAGACCCAAAACTCATCTGTCCATAAAGGAGGTGAACCGTCCACCGATCTCAAATGGATTGATCACTATCCTCCATGATGATCCGTTGATCGAAAGTATTTAGAATTAACCACTAATTAATGTATGTCTCAAATTCTTAACTCTTTAAGAATATACAAAATCATCTTTGTTAATTTTTAGGACAAATCATGGACACATATACATGATTGAAATGAAAAATCCTTTATTGATAATAAATGATTACAAGTATAAGTTTAGACTCTGTAAGTACATAATGTGTCAGCCAACAATTGGCTTCTAGGGCACAAATCTAACAAATTCTCACTTGACCTAAAGTCAATTGGCCATATACCTAAGACCCATCTTCTCAAGGTGAACTTCGATCTTCTGCTGGCTGAGAGGTTTGGTCAGTGGGTCTGCCACGTTCAGCGTAAAGTCAACTCTCTGCATCTCGACAAATTTCTTCTCGAGGTATTCGCAAATGATGTAAAACTATCACTCTATGTGCTTGGACTTTTGGTGAGACATGAGCTCCTTAACGAGAGCTATGGCACCGTTGTTATCGCAGTGCAGTATAATGACATCTAATGGTATCACATCCAGCTCCGTAATGAACTTTTGAACCAAAAGACTGCTTTAGCAGCTTCAGAGGCGGCGATGTACTCAACTTTTATGGTCAAATCTGCAATGATTGGCTGCTTGAAACTCTTCCAGCTAATTGCACCACCATTACACAAGAAGATACACCCCGTTGTAGACTTTCTATCATCGACATCAGTTATAAAGTTTGAATCAATATATCCCTCAACTTTCAGCTCCGATCTTCCACCAAAGACTAACATCAAATTCTTAGTCCTTCTCAAGTACTTAAGGATATTTTTAATAGCAATCCAGTGTTCTTCATCTGTATTCGTCTGATATCTATTCGTGACACTCACGGCAAGTGCTATATCAAGACGTGTACATAATATGGCATACATGAGACTTTCTATTGTCGAAGTATAAGCGATCTTGCTCATGCACTGGATCTCCTCAGGTGTGTCAGGGCATACCTTCTTGGAGAGATGAATGCCATGTCTGAGGGGTAAACGATCCCTCTTGGAGTTTTTCATGCTGAACCTCTTCAACACCTCCTCTATGTACAT
>KE504823.1:632225-653593 GCA_000441515.1 Elaeis oleifera
ATGCAAGTAATAAAGACTGTCAATCAAAAGACCACTTGCAACCAATTTAATTTATAAATAAATGGAGCAAAAGTTTTTATTGAAATTAAATCAAACCATCCTATGCTAGTATAGATACAAAATCAAATTTTAACTAGCTATAGGTACAAATAACAGACTTTTAAATCTAATCTAAATCCTGACGATAATCGAAGAGGATAAGTGCCCATGGCTTCTGTGGCAACTTTTGCTCTATTATTGATCTGAAGGATCATGTCACTTTCTCTCAATCTCTTACTTTCTATTAGATTCTGCATTGAAGTACATATATGGGCACTAAAATCAAAATCCAATACCCAACTAGAAGTAAAAAAATTATTAGGTTAGATTCAATTACGAACATATTTGACATACCTTCCGAAGGTGTGTTGTCCTTCTTGGTCTTCAGGCTCTTCAGGTAGAGTGGACAGTTTCTTCTCCAATAGCCATTAGTATCACGGTAAAATACTTTTCTTCACTATAGCCTTCTTTGAAATGTCCTTCTCCTACTTCTTCGTGGGTTTATTCTTCTTCTTCCAACCAGACTTTCTCTTGGATGAAGAAAATCGCTCCACAGCAAGAACAATGCCCCTTAAACTTTTAAGGTTTCCTCAATAGTGACCAACATATTAACTAGTTCGGGTATAGTGTAATCCAGTTTGTTCATATGAAAATTTATAATAATGTAACTATATGAACTCGTAAGAGATTAGAGGATCGAATCTACTTGCAATTCCCTTTGCATATTAAGCCCGAGCTTCTCAAGCTCCTCAAGGTCCTTGATTACTATCATACAGCGCTCATGGACCGACTGTCTTTCATGCATCTTCATGTTGAAAAGTCTTTTGGACAGTTCAAAGCATGCAGTTCGGCTCCGCTCACCATACAACTCTTGTAGATGAGTGATCATGGTCCTAGCAGTGGGCATATGCTCATACTGACTCTGCAACTCATTTGACATGAAAGCCAGCACATAGCATTTAACTCGACTATCTTCATCCGTCCATTTATCAAATACTACTCTCTGCTCAGCACTAGGATGGTTTGGTAACACTAGAGGGTCCTGATCAAGTACATATCCTAATTTTTGAGAGATCAAGATAATCTTAAGGTTTCTTAGCCAATTTTAAAGTTGGTTTCGATCAAACAATTAGATTCAAGGATGCAAGCTAGAGGGTTTGAAGCTGATATGGTTTAACTGTGAGAGTAGAGATTCAAGTTAGATTTTTGTACTTTAAATTTTATATTTGCTCTAAGGACTTTAAGAAGCAAACAAAACTCCCACTATTTTTCGGATCCCTACACTCTCTAGGTGAAAAATGAAAATTCTAACGCACAACTGGATCTCTAATGGGTGCTACAGGCCCACCGATGTCGTGTACCTCATCTGACAAATATTGGTAACACACACACTGTTGCATGGACAACTCCTTATCCAGATGCTTCTCTAAGCATATTGCAGCTACTTGATCTCTAAGTCATGTGGGCTCACCTGAAAGATATTGACTACACTTCTTAGTTAAGCTCAATCCACCATTCACAAGTATGTGTAAAGCCATCATTGGATTCCTCATCTGACAGATATTAGGTCCAACCCCATCCTTATCCTGGAGCAACTCTTTGCTAATAGTGTGGTTGCATGTTTTCAGTGCAACTGAACAATTGTAATCAATCGTGAAAATCAACATCAGTAGCACGACCGCACATCTATAATGATGGAAGACCTCTAGACTTAATATTTATGGAGAGATTTAAGATTTAGATCTTATCTAATTAGTCATCATATGATCGATCTAATTGGCATGGACTAAATCAAACCGTCAAGCAACCTTATTCAAGAATCAATCTTCCAAATTGGCCAGATCAGTAGAGATCGATGGGATCCCCTGTTGCTTTCTTTAGACACTAATAAATTGACCAGATCAACAAACAGAACTAATTAAATAACTACCTCTCAATTACTTGTCTTAGACACCAATAGATTAATTGATTCAAATAGATTAGCTTAAGTGAATCAGGCTCAAGCCATCAAGCCAAATTAGGTCCTTAAGTTAATTGATTCTACATATGGGATTTAATCGATTTGATTAATCATAATTGTATGATCTAAGACTTAATTGACCTAATCCTAATCAACACTTAAATCAATTTGATCAATTACTTAATCAAATTAGATCCATTATGTCCAAATCAAAAATCCTAAATGTAATCTAATTACTTGACCTAATTTTAATTTATGCACAAACATAAATTTTAGATTTAAATTCTTTGTATGAAAGATAAGTTTTAAATCATGAAACTAATTTTAGATTTAACATACAAGCATATATCTCATATATGTATGTAAAATTCAGATCTAAATAAAATTCAGATCTTGTCATGATATCATATATCTCATATACAAATCATCAATCAATTTTAATTAATTTTCAAATATAAATATGCAATCATACATATCATATATGCATCATAAATCAGATCTTAAAAATTTCAGATTTCATGCATGCAAATATATATCACATATATGAATTAGAAAACTATCTAGAATAATTTTCAGATTTATGCATGCCTTCATATCTTCCATATATAACTAAAATTATATCTAAATAAATTTTAGATTTAATTAAATATCTATATATCTCATGTGTCAAGAAAATCAGATTTTGAAATTTTTTTCAAAACATACATGTCAATTTCATGCATATGAAACCCGTGACTCTAATATCATTGTTGGATTTTTATGTAGGATGCATGCATGTGTGTTTCAAATTTTTTTTCAAACAATATAGTGGAATTAAATTAAATATTTTTAATCTAGTTCATGCATGCATAAAATATAGAACTTATGGATCTACTTCATATACTAAAATTAAACACATGCTGAATTTTATACTGAAATTAAATATGTGATCAAATCACATACCGTTTTGTTATTCTTTTCTTCGAATCTGGATCCAAAAGAAGATAGATTCTCTCTTAGCCATGTAAGTATCCAACCTCTACAGGTATCCACTCAGGATTAGCTTGGAATAACCCTCTATGATGTAGATTTTTCTTCTTCAAGAACGATCGTCCTGCGAATCTGAACGAAGTCTGGATTGTGATCAATATTTTGATTCTCTTCTTGATCTTTTTCTTCTCTTCTTTTCTTAATCTCCTTTCCTTGATTTTGCAGCAACTAAGGACTTGAGAATCAGCAAGAGAGATGACCGCCCAAACAACCTTTGGGCGTGGAGATGGTGGACGCCCAACAATGCTTGGGCATTGGAACCAAGAGGGAGAAGAGAGGGAGGTGTGGGGAGGCTTGGAGCTTGCTGGAATTCTAATGCTAAGATTCTTAGAGAAGAATCTTTAAATAGAGGAAAGATTTGAATCCTATTCAAAATCAAACAGCCCCTTAATGTGGTCCTACTCGCATTAGGAATCCTTGTTGTTCTCTATCTTGGACCACGCCTAGGAGAACCACGGGCGCCAATGCTTGGTGCCCTCTAGGACTCTCTCTCACACGCCATAAGGAAGAGGGGTGAGCCCCTCAGTCCATCACGCCATCAATGAAGCGGGCATGCCCAACTTGATCAAATCAAGTGGTACCCCATGAAAATTCATTCAAGAATTGATTAGGGTTTAACCCCTAATGCATATGATCCAAAATCTTAGGCACCCAATAATTGTAGCCCAATGAATCTAATTATTTAGATTATTAGTAGATAATTAACTCGAATTAATTTTATCAAATAAGTAATTCAAGTGAAAAAAAGAAATTGGATTCAACCTTATGCTAGCAAGGTTATCTTGAACCCAATAAGATTTTCTAAACTCAATTGAGACTTCATATGCCCAATTGCTTATTCTAGATCTAATCTCTTTGTTGTATGATTCCATGATTTAATTCTATCTGATAGTGAGATATAATATAATATCTATCATAGTATCATTGAAACTCTTTTCAATGGATCGGAATGATTCCACTCTAACTCAATAAGGATCGTCGATCCTGAACAACTCTAGTGAGCTCTCACAATCTATCAGTGACATCTAGCAGTATGTAGTGATAATCTAGCAGAATTGAAAAAAAAATCTCAAGATGTAGTTCATATATGATTTAGTCCCTCTATTATGAGTCCCAACTGATAGCAGGTCATGGATAAATTGTCAAACTTCATCATCAGTTATATAATAGATTCGATTAGCTCAAGTCTAATTATGATCTTCATGAAATTTTTTCCATTAATCATACTGCTGTAGTCACAGACTTAGCCTCTCAAATCTTAAAGGACTACTATTCCTTTCTATCAAGATCGATAGTTTCATCTAGATGTACACCCTACTCCTATAGTGGACCAACTGTCGCCAACATCTACTATAAGGACTCAATGAGGTCATGTTTATATGTCAGTCAAATTTTAGTAGCCACACTGTGAGCAATCATATCATCGCAGGTCAAAAGATCATTCACACAACTACAGCATCAAGATGATTACTGACGATTGAGTAGAAATCCAAATGATCTCATATGGTCACGCTCAGTACTAGTTATTTTCTAACAACTATCCATACTTATCGCTCAGTATCTCTACACTGTAGATCAGAGACTCATTTAGCTTAAAGGAAGTGATCTGTGCGCCGGTCTATCTACATCAATCACCATCCTCATGATGATACTATGACCGAAAGCAATTTAGGAATTAATTATGCATGCCTCTAATTCTCATCACTTTGAGAATATATATCGAAAATATTAATTCTATAGACGACTCAAGGACACATCACACTTGAATGAAATAAACTTATTCTTTATTGATTAAATCAATTTTTAAGTACAATTCTAGAGTTATTACAATGTGTCAGCCGTATCGATTTCTAGGACATACATCCAACAGTTGAGTCGGAACATGATTTTTGAGCAGATTTGCGGCTGATCGGACCATCATGGCATTGGAACGTCATGATGATGTTTCGCATATCTTGGAATAGATGAAAAAGAGCATACGAGAAAGAGAGATTGCATATCTAGGAGTCTTTGGTTTGCTTCTATTTATAGATGGAGGTGAGAGCCATGAGAAGAGAAAGTCATTGGAGGATCTCCCGACTACTTTGGATGCACTACTTCGAGATTCCGGCCTGATCACTTGAGATTTGGTGGTTGTCGTTGCCTCATCCAACTTGTGGCCAGCTGTTTTCAGTGGTTGTATGATTTAAAATAATACGTGAAAACTCCCGATCAATCTTTTTAAGTATGTCGATCATGATCGATCGACGCTCTTTGTGATCGGTGGAAGTAGGAGTCAGCCAAATAAAGCTTGGCGGTCAATCCTGGATTGACCATCGTGGAGATTTGTTGGGGTCTTTAGCTCACAGAGAGATGGAAATTTTACCGTAACAGAAATAATTCATAATCACTAGTTGATAGGAGAGTGTGAAATCTAAAAGTTCCTTCGTTCCCCTTCCGTATCGGTAATGCAGTAAATTTTGAATGATCTGCTTGTAAATACGTGGCGTTCTCTCATTTGTCGGTTCACCGCATTAATAAGGTGTATCAATAATTACGGTGAAGAAACCAAGACAGATGGTGGAGGATTACATTAGACCCACCAGAATTCAAAGGTAACCGAACCGTTTATTGCTGATCATTTTCTGTCTCTGTCGGTAATTGCAGCCAGTGGAAGTGCTCCACTTCTCCCATATTCCAACTTCAAGCCCATACCGTTTTATAAATACTCCACTCCCTGTGGGAGTGCTCCACTTCTCCCATATTCCAGCTTTAAGCCCGTACCATTTTATAATACTCCTCTTCCTCCAAACCTTGACTCTCTCACTCTCTCTCGATCCATTTGGGTTCTCATTGACGATTGGTATGCTCTCTCGCTATTTCTCGCTGCTGTTCTGCTCTTTATTCTCTGGCCGTTTTTGGAATTTGTATGGTTTAGATTCTCTCTCTCACTTTCTCTCTCGCTCTCTCTGTTTTTATTCGTAGGAGTTTTAGATTCTCTTTTGCTTTCGTTTATATCTTTGAATCTCAACATTTTTTCGGTTTTAGATTCTCTCTCAACATTCTTTGTGAATCTCAACGTTTTGTTATTTGTGGTTGCTACGAGTACCCATGCAATTATTCAATGCGGGCATCCTCTTCTATATTATTTCTCTAAAAGGAAGAAATCCTTCTTTCCTGTAAAGTAAGAATGAAATGTCCATTTTGTTGAAGGAAAAAAAAGAAAAAACAAACAAGAAATTCTCTTCTTAGTTATCTACAAACTATGATTGGATCTCTGCTCCTGCTTCGTAATGATGGAATTGGATCACACTTCAGTGGATTGGATGTTGGTTTGTTTGGCTTATTTGTCTTTCCTTGTTTCAATTTTTCCAGTCTTTGGCTTGAACTGTTTCCAGCTCATATGCTAAAGATTCCAAATGTCCCCAGCAAACATATGTGGTCATGGTTCAAGAAACCTATTGTTGCCACAAGGCTCCGAGCCAAAGAGGACTAGCTTGGTCGGCGGCGGTCTGAGGAGAAGCTTAATAGTCGGCGGTAATCCGAGGATGATTAGTCGCTCCTGAGATCTGCAAAAAAATCCGATCATCGGAGATTTTCCGATGAAAGATTCTTTGATGCTTAAGTTAGTCGAAGTTTTGAAAAAAGTGAGAGTGAATTCTAAAAACATAGTAGTGTTTCTAGTTCCCAAAAAGCTTATCGAAAGATCCTCTATGGCATCTTTTTATAGAAAGATGAAGTGGCATCTTTTATAGAAAGATGAAGTGTACACTACCTTGATTACCGGTAACCGTTACACCCATGATGAGTCACAAGTAATGGGTGATGAATGGCATTAAGTTATGGGCCATATTTATTGTAACCGTCGGGAGTTCTATTGAAACCGTCCAACATTTAAGAGACGTGGGGCTGGCCTACGTTCTCCTTGCAATAGCTCAACATCTCTAGATTTTCTAAACTCGTCAGCTTGAGTCCGACCAAAAGGTCGAGAGTAGTATGATGTGGTCGTTGGCAATTGGCCGAAGACTATGTTCGAAGATAAAGTCCGATGTGGTCATCCGCTTCCTCTCAGCTCCAGAGGATCTGAACTGGAGACATAGCGACGAGAGCTTTCTCGAAAAAGGAGCAGGACATATAGATGATGCTCACAGTCGAGATCCGCATCAGTGTAGAAAGAACGGGACATCCAAATGAGACTTGTCATCGTAGTCCTCCTCGGTGTAGAGGAAGCGAGATATCTAGATGATGCTTACTAAGGAGGTTCAAATCAAGATCATGGTCATCGACCGAAGAGTATATTCGAAGAGGAGTTTCGAGGATAAAGGCCAAGGTGGTATAACCCTGTAACATCTATCTTGTAGCTTATTGCTTTGTAATATAATAATATTGATGGAAATGACACCATGATGGCATAGTTTTAAAAGTTCGGAGATGTTGTGATTAGGCATGGGGTCGGTCAATATTTGTACCCACCTCATAATTAAAAATCCTATATACCCATTGTAGCCCCATACCTATCTCGGGTCAGGTTGAGTTGGATCAAGGAGAGGTGCGGGTCGGATACCTGATGGGATGCTAAAATTGTCATTCCCTAATTGTGATGTAATTGGTAATGGTGTTTATACTTCTATACTAGAATCATTTATGTTGCCAATCCATGATCATTTTCAGTGAGCCTTATTTTCCGTTGGTCTCCATTAAGCAACCCTTTACCCTACTTTTTATAATGCTCATGTCCCATCCCCACTCGAGATCATGAGTCTAGAAGTCATGACAACTGCCATATATTCATGGAGAACTCTTTCCATAAGCATGCAGGAGGTGTTTGGTTGGAGAGAGTGGGGTCTGGAATCGAAATTGGAATGGGTGACTCCCATTCCAACTGTTTGGTAGAGAGGAGTCACATTCCGATTTCGATTTCGGAGTGGAATGGGAATGGATCAATCTATATAGAATTCAATCCCTACTCTCCTCTATGGATTCAATTTTTCATTTCAATTTCGATTCTGACTCCGATTCCGATCACGAACTAAATGCTTCGGGAGATTTGGCCATTCCGATTCTGATTCCAAATCATTTCGATTTCTATTCCCATTCTGATTCCAGTTACGAACCAAATGCCCCCACAAGATATTTCAAATACAATATCAATGCATTACAGTGAAATTAATAATAACTTTAATCTAAATTTAACTAAAATCAACTTTAATCTCTCATAAAATTTTAACGATATTTAAAAGATCTTATATCAATTAAACCTCAAATAATAATACTATAAAATATAATAATAAATCTATATCCAAACTCGGTTGATACTGTTAACTCTCATCTCTAAACTTATTTCAAAAGCAATACTCACATCCATAATTAAGAATCTGAATCTAAAAAAAGAGAGATAATAAGCTTAATAGTCTAATAGTAATGAATATCTCAACTAGATATTTTAGATATTATAATAAGATATGGCATTCAAAAATAAATACCATGAATAATCATAAGAGCATATTCAAACTAATTTATGTAAATTAAATACCCAAATATTCATACATATACATAATTATAAATATAATTTGAATCAAACAATACATAACTCAATAGCCCTAATTATGACCATACTTATATCCTATGGTGGGGCTAGAATGAAAATAATGAGTTCAATCAGAGTGTCAATGCATAACTCCTATTGGTATGATATAGAGAACTAATATATAACCCTCATTGGCAGGGTCCAGAGAACTAATGCACAACCTCTATTGGTAGGATTTAGAAAATCAATGCATAACAGTCATTAGCAGGATCCAGCGAACCAATGCACAACCCCTATTACAGGGTTAAGAGAACATAGTTAGACTGAGAGTCCTAATCTGAAGTATACCAAAATGCTTTTACAAGATAACATATATGTCACAATTCTGGTCATAAACATGCATAATTCGTAACAAATCAATGAATCACAATTTTTCAAAATAATCTAAAATTTGCAAATCGTTCTCCCCATTCAAATATAATTTATAAATCACACATAAATTAAATATTAATTATTACTTTAAATAAATGATGAAATATTTTAAAAAGATGGTTCAATATTTACCTCTGCAGAATACTGAATAGATATATTCAATTAATCCCAAGAGGGTCTTTCAAAACCTATTATCAAATTATATTTTAATCAAAATTTAACTATCAATATTTTAAGAATAAAAATTCTACATTCCGATACCCTCATAATATTTGCAAAGTGGTAGCATCCAACAACTTGATTGGTCCAATCAAGATAATTTTACACTGCCCGATGGGTATGGGTTAGGATCCATTCATCAAGATTCATCAAAGTCATTAAAAGAAATCCTTTTATCAAGGTCAACTCAAATTTAAAGCAATAAGGCTGAATACCCTTCAATGGATTTACAAATTAAGTAGCAAGAGAATGATGAAGAAGAAGAGAGAGAAACTAAGAGGATGAAATAAAGTTGACCAAACGATACTATTCGACATCCTGATCAATTTGATCAATGTGTTTTAGTTAATCATGAATGAATTAGTGTATAGATGGTTCAATATAAATCATAGGTGATCAAATCTAGAGATACCCAGTTTGATCAAGATGGATGTAACGATGCGGATCAGAACCATTTCACTAGGGTCGGATCAAAATCATTGAAAGTAAATCCTTTACTAGATTAATCCTAAAGAGAGAAATTTATGAAGAGAGAAAAACAATCTAAAGAGAAAAAATTTTAAGAAAGAAAAAGTGATACTTTCTAGAGAAAGTCATAGAGAGAAACTAGAGAGAAGGTAGAGAGAGAGTGAAGAGAGAAAACTCCTATTTTTCTCTTTTTTTTCCTTTTCTTTTCTTTCTTTTCTTTTTTTTTATTTCCTTTCTTCTTGCTTTTCCTTTGGTGAAATGGGGGATGCTTGGTCCCCTTCTATTCCCAGAATAGACAGGCTCAAAGCCGATGGTAGCTATCGTTCAGGATGTGGGCTATGGTGATGCAATCAAGGGATCACAAATTGATAGCTAGAAATGACGACTGCTGCTGGAAAAATCAAAAAAGATGGGTGGAAAATAGAGGAATCAATCGACCCCCTTTTTTTGACAAAATCTGGCAAATCATCAGTCGGAAACTATATTTTAAGGGCTAAGAAAGATGGAAAGGAGGGTCAATCGAGATTTGCCGACTTCTTATCTAGCTTTCTAGCAATGCTTGAGCCATATTTCCGATAAACACGATGAAGGGCTTTTGGAAAGAACTCCAACAATCTCCTCCATTAGGGACCTCAATCCTTGATGGGAAAGATAGGAAATCCTCTTCTTTTTAAATAGAGGTGGTGGGAAGGAGTTCGACTCCTCTCTAACTTTGTTCTTCGACTCCGATCGGGAGTCCAATAAGAATAAGACTCCAATCGAGAGTCTTCTTTCTCTTTGTTTTTTTTTGTCACTTTAAGATTCATGCGATTGGATTGGGATATCACATTCTCCCCCTTTGAAAAAAATTATCCTCAAAATTTTTCTCCTCCATACTTTAAAAGCTGAAAATTTACGGTTCTAATCTCATCTTCAAACTTTTTGATATTTAATTCTCAATATAATTTATCATTAAATTATCTTATAAAAGAAATTCAATACCACAAGTGATCTAAATCAGAATCATTCTTTCTTGCAATCAAAATCAGTATCCTAATTTTAGATAAAAATACAATTTTTTCAAGCTCTTGATTTAATTAATCTTCACAAGATCATAAACAAACTCTAATCTGCACTTGGTAGATGAATATTGTAATACAAATATAAGGTTGATAAACAATCTCACTTTCTTTCTAACATATAGAGGAGTATGAGCTTCGAATCTAAGACAAGGAAATCTATACCAACATATTCTAAGTCTAAAATCAAAAATTGATAGTCCAATAGTCCTAAACTCAAGATGCTAAAAATTTTCTTAACATAGTGGATAGCAGATCCACTAGTAAAAATCATGTAGTGATGTTCCAAATAATTTAAAATCAAAAAATTTATCATTTTTATTATCAATGAAGTCCCCTATAAGAATATCAAATCATATCATCTATTATAAACTTCTAACTCAATGAATTAATATTGCTGATTAGTTCAGAATAATCTAGATCACCACATTTTTGCTGCACACTCTGATTTAAACTGTCAAAATTTTTGGATTCACTAAATAACGTTTGATCAAAATACTCCATTGTATTATACACTAAGAAGATCCAAAACTTTTGATTCTCACACTTAAGTTGCCTTGAGCACATCTAGTTGATAAATTCTTGAGCTATTTATCACATAAACATCAAACAAGCTAACCACTATAATATAAACATGAATTAAATCTTGATTCTCTTATCAATTCAATTAGATGCTCTATCAAGTTGGAATGCTTTAGATCAAAATACATAAATATAACTGACTCAAACATCTCTCCTAGAGTTTCCTTCATCGAGATCTTTAGGATATATCAAAAACCTTCCATGATCATCTTGTAAGCCTCTAAAATTTAAATTCTTATTGCAATACTAGATTTCACTAGCAACTTCATCAGCAATGACAAAAGATCCCTAAGTCAACTTATAAATCCAAACTTGAATTGAGGTTTCATACACACCATATAGTCTCCGATAGATATAAATAAGATCTATTATTTGGATTCAAGGATGATAATTAAAAGTGTTATTGATTCCACCAAGATGAACATCTATGACCTCAAAATGAAATCGATTTTTTTCATGAGAAATAAACTTATTTACAATATTCTCAAAGGTATTTTCCTCCTACATGCTAGTTTATACATGATCCATATACTAGGTTCAACTTCAAAAAATATTCTAATCAGATATCATAAAGATTTTCTTAGTCCAAATTTAATAATATTTTATGAGTGAACCTTTATCTTGCCACCAAATAATTCACTTTAAAATCTAGAACAATATCACATTATTCTTCTATGTCAAATTTGAACTTGTAATTCACTTAAACAACTTGTGATCAAATTAATAATCTTAATACATAACAAAATTTCACGATCAATCCTCCTGCAATTATGTTAGATCGAATCCAGCCAATCATAACATAATCTATAGATTGCCCATCATGTATGGAACCCTATTAATCAGGATTTCTTAGTGATCTTTCATACATAATTTCAAGGTTTAATCAAAAATCACGAAGATAACTTATACAACAGTCATCATAGATAGATTTTCCAAAGTTCCTAATGTCTATCCATCTACACTCATTCTATAGTTGTTTCTATATATTATAAGTTATCTACTTATGCTCTAATACCATATTAATGATCATGCCTTTGATCTGAGATCGCGAGTCTATGGGTTATGATAACCATCGCATCCTCATAGAGAATACTTTTCATAAGTATGTAAAACATTCTAAATACAATATCAATGCATTATAATGAAATTAATAAAAAATTAAGTCTAAAATTTAACTAACTAAAATCTATTTTAATCTCTCACAAAATTTTAATGATATTCAAAAGATCTTGTATCAATTAAATTTCAAATAATAATCTTATAAAATATAATAATAAATCTATATCTGAACTCGGCTCATACTATCGACTCTCATCTCTAAACTTATCCCAAAATAGTACTCACATCCATAATTAAGAATCTAAATATGAAAAGAAAGGAGCAGTAATGAACTCGATAGTCCAATAAGTAATGAATATCTCAACTAAATATTGAGATATTATGATAAAATATGATATTCAAAAATAAATACCATCAGTAAATTTAAGAGCATATTCCATACTAATTTATACAAATTAAATACTTTCAAATATTCATATATATACACAATCATAAATCTAATTCAAATCAAACAATATATAACTCAATAGTCCTAACTATGACCATACTTATATTATGTGGTGGGGTCAGAATAGAAATAATAAGCTCAATCAGAGTGCCAATACATAATCTCTATTGGCAGGATCTAAAGAACCAATATATAACCCCCATTGGTAGGTCCAAAAAATTAATATACAATTACTATTGGTAGGATCTAGAGAACCAATGCACAACCTCTATTAGTAGGGTTTAGAGAATATAGTTAGACAGAGAGTTCAAATCCGAAGTATATGAAAATATTTTTACAAGATAACATATATATCACAATGCTGATCATCAATATGCATAATTCATAATAAATCAATGAATCATAATTTTTCAAAAACAATCTCAAATTTGCAAATCATTTTTCATTCAAATATAATTTTACAAATCACATATAAATCAAAGATTCACTATTTGCTTTCAAAATAAATCATAAAATATTTTGAAAAGATGGTTCATTACTTATCTGCGTAGAATACTAAATGGATAGATTCAATCAATCTAAAAAGAATTCTTTAAAATCTATTATTTAAAATATATTTTAGTTAAATTTAACCATCAATATTTTAGGAATAAAAATCCTACATTTTGATACCCTCATAAGGTTTGCAAAGCAGTAAAATCCGACAACTCTTCATCCAATCACGGTGATTTTATTTGATCGTGATTAGACTAGGAATATAGGTGCTTCAATAGAAATCAAGGATGACCTAAACTAGTAATTTTCAACAAGAGGCAAGATGGGGACTGATAAGCTGCCCAGTGATTACAGATTAGGATCCATTTATTGGGGTTCATCAAAGTCATTGAAAGAAAATCCCTTTACCAATGTCAACTCAAAATCAAAGTAACAGGGCTTAGTACCCTTCAATGGATTCATAGATCAAGTGGAGAGGGAATGATGGAGATGAAGAGAGAGAAACTAAGAGGATAGAATGAAGCTAACCAAACGATACTATCTGACATCCCGATCAGTTTGATCAAAGTGTTAATTTTAGTCAAATCATGAATGAATTTATATACAGATTGTTTAATATAAATCATAGGTGATCAAATTTAGGAGTATCTGGTCTGGCCACAATGGATACCGCACACAATCCGGTGATCATGGATCAGAACTCCTTCACTAGGATTGGATCAAAATCACTGAAAATAAATCCTTTACTAGATCAATCCTAGAGAGAGAAATCTATGAAGAGAGAAACAATCTAGAGAGAAATTTCTAGAGAGAAAAAGTGATATTTTTTAGAGCGAAAAACTAGAGAGAAGGTAGAGAGAGGAGAAAGGAAGAGAGAAAATCTCTATTTTTCTCCTTATTCCTTTTCATTTTTCTTTCTTTTCCTTTTATTTTTTTTTCTTTCCTTCTTCCTTCTTCCCTTGGTGAAATAGGCGATGCTTGCTCCCTTTCTATTCTCGAAATAGAGGGGCTCAAAGCTAGCGATAGCTATTGCCAGGGATGTGGGCTATGGTGATGCAATCGGGGGACCACAAATCAGCAATCAGCAACAACAACCACCATCAAAAAAAATCAAGAAAGACGGGCAGAAAACAAGGGAATCAAGCAAGCCTCCCTTTTTTTGATAAATATGGTGATTCGCTTGCCAGAAACTATGATTTAAGGAATAAGAAAGAGAGAGAGGAGGGTCAATCGAGGTTTGCCAGCTTCTTACATGGCTCTTCGGCAATGCTTGAGCCCCATTTCTGATGAACACAATGAAGGACTTTCAAAAAGAACTCCGATAATCTCCTCCGTTAGAGATCTCGATCCTCGATGGAGAAGATGGAAAACCCTCTTCCCTTTAAATAGAGGTGGAGGGGAGGAGTTGGACTCCTCCCTAACATCATTCTTTAACTCCAATCAAAGTCTTCTTTCTCTCTATTTTTTTTCCATTGCTTTAAGATTCATGCGGCTAGGTTGGGATATCACAGCTCATTTACCTCCCCCCCCCCCAAATCCAAGCAGCCATTTTAATCATTTCATTCTTTATGCTCTTTCAGTTGATGATGGCAATATCTACATAGTGCCAAGGGAATATTTACGTCACCTCATTTTTGCTTGGATGAAATTATGTTATTGAATGTATGCTAGCGGAGTTTCAATATCCATATGGGTATTGGTTTATCTATATTTTAGGGCTAAAAGAGATGGAGAGGATGGTCAATCGAGGTTTGCTAACTTCTCATCTAGGTTCTGATGATGCTTGAGCCCCATTTCAATGAACACGATAAGGGATTTGGTAAGAACTCCGACAATTTCCTCCATTAGGGACCTTGATCCTTGATGGGGAAGATGGGAAGCACTCTTCCCTTTAGATTAGGGGTGTAAATGGGTGGGATTAACGCATGACCCAACCTAACCCGACTCGCATAGACCCGACTCAAACCATTTTAAAAGACCCATGGAGTCGGGTCGGATTCTAAAACATTCCATTTTCTGAGTTAGATCTGGGTTTATGGAATTTTGACCCGATCCGACCCAACCTAACCCATAAATGACCCAATCCAACTCGAATCTAGTATAGGATCCAAACTATGGTATCTCCTAACTCAGCCTAAGTCTCTTTGGAGTTCTTATAATTTTGTATTTTACTATTGAATTATGAGCAATATAGATGAAATAATAGTATGACTAACAGTCTTTGTATACAACATATCAAGCATTATCCTAAAACCTGCAAGTGTAGCTTCAATGCATAATATTTGACCTCGAACCATTAAAGCAAGATAATTTTTAAAAATTTAGATTAAAAAAAATGAGTAATCAAAAGGTACAACTACCAACATAATGACTAGTTGCACACAATGGGTTTGTAACATCTCTTCTTTATTTCCACCTACATTTATTAATTTATATGCCCACAACTGCCATGGCAAGGTAGCCCTTATGATTGCTCGATATAATTATATCTTTAAGATACTTGTACTCAACCATCCCAACCTAACTTACTAAGGCAATTGACGTATTGTATTTGATAATCATGCCACCCAAACTTGAAGAAAACTTGTTTAATCCACTTCAACCCTTTCTATTCACGCCATTACAAGTCATCATCACTTTCAACTAACTCTTGAGCCTCCACTCACTTTTTGTAATATACAAGATTCCTTATCCTTGATCCATAGATTGTTACCACAAGGTTGGCTTTACACTTCTTTTTCTTGAAATGATGGATCTCAATGAAGCTAGAAATCATCCAATTTGGTGATCCTATGATACAAATCGGTGAAAAGAATTATATCCTCTGTTTCCAAATTTTTTAATGCCAAAATCCCAATCTAATTACCAAGCTAAGACTCTCATGAAAAGAAATGATTGAGACTCATACCGAGCTAAAAAATTACTGCCACTATTAAACAACTTTATATTGATCCGGATCCAATCCAGATCTAAACTGAACCCATATTTCATGCATTGGGGTTGGGTTATATATGGACTAGTTCCAACCTAAATGATCCATTAGATCAAGAAGTTTGATCATGGACCAGACTCGACCCAATCCGATCTTCTATTGGGCTAGATTTAGGTCCAATATTCCGATCCAATCAAAGAATCGGATTGGGTCGAGGTCATGAGTGACCCAGTCTGACCCGACCCATTAGCATCCTTACTTTAAATAGAGGTAGTGGGGGAGGAGTTCAACTCCTCTCCGGCATCGTTCTTCTACTCCGATCGGGAGTCTAATGGGAAATAAGACTTCAATCAGAAGTCTTATGATTCATGCGATTGGATTGGGATATCATATTCTCCCCCCTAAAAAATTTTATTCTAGAAATTTTTCTCATCCGTACTTTCAAAAATTGAAAATTTATAGTTCTAATCGCATCCTCAAACTTTTTGATATTTTAATTCTTAATATAATTTCTTTATTAAATCATCTTACAAAGGAAGATCAATACTACAAGTGATCTGAATCAAAACTATTCTTTCTTGTAATCAAAATCAATATCCTGATTTCAAATAAAATATCAAGTTTTAAGCTCTCAATTTAATCAATCTTCACAAGATCATAAACAAACTCTAATCTACACTGAGTAGATGAATATTGAAATACAAATAAAAGGTTGATAAACAATCTCACTTTCTTTCTAACATATAGAGGAGTATGAGCATCGAATCTAAGATAAGGAAATCTATAACAACATATTCCAAATATAAAATCAAAAATCGATAGCCCACTAGTTCTAAACTCAAGTTGTTAAAAATTATTTTAGCATAATAGATAGCAGACCCACTAGTAAAAATCATATAGTGATGTCCCAAATAATTCAAAATCCAAATTTTTATCATTTCTATTGTCAATGAAGTCTTCTACAAAGAATATCAAATCATATCATCTATTATAAACTTCTAACTTAGTGAATTAATATTGCTGACTAGTTTAAAATAATTCAAATCATCATATTTCTACTGCACACTCTGATTTAAATCACCAAAATTTTTTGGATTTGCTATATAACATTTGATCAAAATACTCCTTTGTATTATACACTAATAAGATCCAAAAGCTCTGATTCTCATCCTTAAGTTGCCTCAAGCACATCTAGTTGATAAATTCTTGAGCTACTTATCACATAAACATCAAATAAGCTAACCACTATAACATAAATATGAATTAAATTAGATGATTCCAAGCCAAACCCTATAGTAAAAAAGAATTAGAAGAATTACTCAATGCTCTACCAAGTTAGAACGCTTTAGATCAAAATACATAAATATAACCGACTCAAACATCTCTCCTAGAGTTTCCTTATCGAGATCTTTAGCATGTATTAAAAACCGTCCATGATCATCATGTAAGCCTCTAAAATTTAAATTCTTAATGCAATACTATATTTTACTAGCAACCTCATCAACAATGACAAAAGATCCCCAGGTCAACATATAAATCCAAACTTGAACTGAGGTTTCAGACCCACCATATAGTCTCCGATAGACATAAATAAGATTTATTATTTGGATTCAAAAATGATAATTAAAAGTGTTACTAATTCCACCAAGATGAACATCTATGACCTCAAAATGAAATCAATTTTTTTCATGAGAAATAAACTTATTTACAATATTCCCAAATGTATTTTCCTCCAACATGTCAGTTTATACATGATCCATATACTAGGTTCAACTTCAAAAAATATTCTAATCAGATATCGTAAAAGATTTCTCTTAGTCCAAATTTAAATAATATTTAATGAGTGAACCTTTATCTTATCACTAAATAATTGACTTCAAAATCTAGAACAATATCACAGTATTCTTCTATGTCAAATTTGGGCTTGCAATTCACTTAAATAACTAGTGATCAAATTAATAATCACAATACATAATAAAATTTCATGATCAACCCTCTTATAATTACTTTAGATCAAATCCAGCCAATCATAATATGATTCGTAGATCGCCCATCATATGTGAAACCGTATTAGCCATGATTCTTTAGTGATCTTTTTATACACAATCTTAAGGTTTAATTGAAAATCATGAAGATAACTCATACTGCAATCATCATAAATATACTTCCTAATGTCTCTAATGTCTACTCATCTATACTGATTCTATAGTTATTTCTATGTGTCATAATTTTTCACTTATACTATGATATTATATTAACTATCATGCCTCCAATCCGAGATTACGAGTCCAGAGATCATGACAACCGCCGCATATTTATGAATTTTTTTTCACAAGTATGTAAGACATTAAACACAATATCAATAAATTACAATAAAATTAATAATAAATTAAGTTTAAAATTTAATTAATTAAAATCAACTTTAATCTCTCATAAAATTGTAATGATATTCAAAAGATTTTACATGAATTAAACTTCAAATAATAATCTTATAAAATATAATAATAATTTTTTGTCTAAACTTGTTGATACTATTGATTCTCACATCTAAACTTATTCCCAAAGTAGTACTCATGTCTGCAATTAAGAATTTAAATCTGAAAAGGAAGGAAAGATAATAAGCTCAATCGTCCAATAAGTAATGAATATCTCAACTAGATATTTTAAATATTATGATAAGATATAATACTCAAAAATAAATGATATAAATAACCATAAAAATATATTCCATACTAATTTATATAAATCAAATACTTTCAAATAATCATATGTATATATAATTATAAATCCGATTCGAATCAAACAACATATAACTCAATAGTCCTAATCACGACCACACTTATATCCTATGGTGAGGTCAGAACAAAAATAATGAGCTCAATCAGCATGCCAACACATAAACCCCATTGACAAGGTCTAAAGAATCAATGCATAACCCTAACTAGTAGGTTCTAGAGAACCAATATACAGCCCCCATTGACAGGATCCAGAGAACTAATGAATAACCCCTATTAACAGGGTCCAGAGAGCCAATACACAATCCTCATTGGTAGGGTTCAAAGAATATAGTTAAGTTGAGAGTTCAAATCCAAAGTGTACAAAATACTTTTACAAAGTAACATATACGTCACAATTTTGATCATCAATATGCACAATTCATAACAAATCAATGAATCATAGTTTTTCAAAATAATCCTAAATTTGCAAATCATTCTCCATTCAAATATAATTTTATAAATCACACATAAATCAAAAACTAATTATTTACTTTCAAATAAATTATAAATATCTCAAAAAGATGGTTCATTATTTATCTCTACAAAATACTGAATAGACAAATTCAATTAATCCTAAGAGGGTACTTCAAAATCTATTATTCAAAGTATATTTTAAACAAATTTAATGATCAATATTTTAAGAAAAAAATCCAACATTTTGATACCCTTATAAGATTGGTAAAGCGATAGCATCCAAGAACTTGATTGGTCCAATCAAGATAATTTTATTTGATAGTGATTAGACTGGGGGTACAGGTGGTTTAGCAGAAATCAAGAATGACCAAAACTAGCAATACTCGATAAGAGCTAAGATGGAGATCGATACGCTATCCATCGGCTATAGGTTAGGATCCGTTCATCAAGCTTCATCAAAGTCATTGAAGAAACCCCTTTAATGAGGTCAACTAGGATTCAAAGTAATAAGACTTAGTGCCCTTCAATAGATTTACAAATCATGTAGAGAGAATGATGGAGAAGAAGAGAGAAACTAGGAGGATAGAACAAAGCTGACCAAACGGTACTACCCAACATCCCGATCAGTTTGATCAAGATGTTTTAGTCAAATCATAAATGAATTAACATACGGCTGCTTTAATATAAATCATGGATGATCAAATCTAGGAATATCCAGTCTGGTAAAGATGGATGCCGATATGCTGCCTAACGATCATGGATCAGATCCCCTTCATTAAGGTCGGATCAAAATCATTGAAAGTAAGCCTTTTACGAGATCAATCCTAGAGAGAGGAATCCAAGAAGAGAGAAATAATTTAGAGAGAAAATTCTAGAAAGAGAAAGTAATACTTTTTAAGGGAGAAAGTCATGGAGAGAGAAAGTAGAAAGAGAAGATAGAGAGAGGAAATAGAGAGAAACTCTCTATTTTTTCTCCTTTTCTTTTTCTTTCTTCTTTGTTTTTTCATTTTTTCTTCCTTCTTCCCTAGGCGAAACAAGGGATGCTTACTCCCCTTCTATTCTCGACATAGAGGGGATCAAAGCAAACAGCAACTGCTGTTGGAGATGTGGGCTGCGATGATGCAGTTGGAGGATCATAAACTGGCGATCGGTGGCAACGATGACCATTGTTGGAAAAATCAAGAAAGATGGGCAGAAAATAGGGGCATCAACTAAGTCCCCTTTTTTTGATAAAATTTGGCAATTAGTCAGCCAAAAATTATGGTTGAAGGGCTAAGAAAAAGAGAGAGAAGGGTCAATCAAAGTTCGTTGGCTTCTTACCAGACTTTCTGGTGATGTTTGAGTCCCATTTCCAATGTACATGATGAAGGGCTTTCAGAAAGAACTCCAGTGATCTCCTCCCTTAAGGACCTCAATCCTCGATGGGAAAGATAGGAAATCCTCTTCCCTTTAAATAGAGGAGTTTGACTGATGTATTGCATTTTTATAGTAATTATTATTATTAGTTTTAATGATTTTGATGAAATTGGTATAATAATTAACTAAATAAATGTAAGAACTTGATATGTTTTATGTCAATTACAGGTAATTGAGCCAGGTCACACCTAATTGGGCTTAACCATGTTTTAAAGGTCAAATTAAGTGAAATTGGTTGAGTCCGATTCAGCAGGATTTGTCATCCGAAGTCATCAGGTCTTGCATCAAAATCAGAGTCCATCTTAAAGCAGAATAACCAAATCAAGATATCAATGGACCTCACACCTTATCCTTTTGGCATCATCAGCCAGAAAGAAACTAGAGGTGCAGAAAATAAATCATGTAGTTAATCTCTCCCATCTAGTCAACCAATCTAAATTCTGGATATTTGGTGTGAGGACCCCTAAAAGGCAAACTACAGGACTCCAAATTGAAAAAGATTAGATCGTATAGAATTTTGAGAGAAGCAAGGAA
>KE504823.1:653613-664591 GCA_000441515.1 Elaeis oleifera
TGGAAGATTTGAAGAGAGGATTCATTCGGCTCTGCAATTCTTTCAGAGTTTTTAATTCTTTCTCTTGTTTACTTTGAATTTATTTCTAGAACTCATTCTTAGGATGATTTTGGAGTTTTATTCAAGTAAACTTGAGTTTGATTTTGATACGATGAAAAGCTAAATTTCTAGCTAGGGTACCTGATGTAGCTTGGATTCAATTTCAATTCCAGAATCTTGTATTAATTTCTTGTTAATGCAATTGTTTGTTATTTGCACTTAATACTTTTAAGTATTATTATCATTGGTACTTGATTGATTTCGATTTATAATTGGGACTGGGAAGGAAGATTATAAATTGGAGTTAATAACAAACATCATAGGAATAATAATTGGAGCGGGAGCAGAAGATTTGACCTGTGGGATCTTGGAAATAATCACTGTGCTTATTGAACTAATTGAAATCTATTTTACTATTGGAAGATAGATTATAGATTTTAATTAGTATATTTAATAAGACTCGGGAGAGATTATTAAATAATTTACGATTATTTATCCTTGCATTAATAATTAAATTTAGATTATTAATCGGAATAGCTGGAATTGATAATTGGTCCAAGTGAAATCAGATATACCCTAGTGCTTTATCAATCGAATTCTGATACAGCTTTCATTGAGTTCTTTAGAGTTAATTTTATTTTTCACTGTCATTCAGTTTCGATCGTTTAGATATTAGTAAAATTAGCGTTCATTTTTGGTAATTAAATTCAGTCCTCGTAGGAACTATCTCTTATTTATCATTATATTATTTGAGCGATTTCGTGCACTTGTGAAATAGGCTATCATTGACTCCTCCCCAATGCCGTTCTTCGACTGCGATCGGGAGTCCAATAGGAGAGAAGACCCCAATCGGGAGTCTTGTTCTCTCTATTTTTTTCCGTCGCTTTAAGATTTATGCAGTTGGATTGGGTACCATAGCTCGTTTACCCCCCAACAAACCCCCCCCCAAAAAAAAAAAAGGTAAAAGAAAATTCCAAGTAGCCACTCTAATCGTTTCATTCTTTATGCTCTTTCAGTTGATGATGGCAATGTCTGCATAGTGGCATGTCACCTCGTTTTTGCCTGGATGAAATTGTGTTATTGAATGTATGCTAACGGAGTTCCAGTATTCATTCAGATGGGTATTGGTTATGTTATATTTATGAAAACCAATGCCAATTAGTACACTGGAAGTGAAGAAAGATGCAAATTATCCCTGACTGTGCTTTTTTGCTTGTTGCTATAGAAGAAATCAGACTGCCTTATTGCTTGTTGATAAAGAAGAAATCAGACATTTTCTAGATAGCCATACGTTGGTTGATGATGTCAGTAAAATGGTTCTTATTGGAATTGTATGCTACGCAAATGTACAAAATCAAAGTAATCCTGTCCTCATTCCTTGGTGCTAGCATGAAGTCATACCTTGTTTTACGGTAGACATTCCTTGTCAACTCCTGAGATCAATTATTTGGACTTCTATGTTGTCATGGTATTCTAGGAGTGCTTAGATAAACTATGACCAGGTATCAGATCTCTCTGTGCACATTTTCCAGTCCAAACTTTATCCGGCGCTATTATATTTTCCAGTCCAACATTTGCATATGAAGTAATACCTTGCTTTTTACATTCCATGTCAACTCCTGAGATGAATTGTTTGGACTTCTATGTAGTCATGGTATTCTAACATCTTTAGTGCAGAAGTGTTCTTTTGTCTTGGAGTGAATGGATATGCTATGACCAGGTATAGGCTTTATTTTCTGCTGAGTATCAGATCTCTCTGTGCATATTTTCCAGTCCAAATTTATCCGGCGCTATTATAATTTAATGTTTTCAATTCGGATTAGATTTTCCTTTATCCATCCATTCTGCAACTGTTTCATATTTTTATTATTTCTGAATCCCCTTCACATGTTTTTGCTAATTTCTCTGGGCATTATTTGTTTGGAAAATGTTTCTTGTTAGCTCAACTCTAGTTAGAATTTTGTTGACCAATGTTTGGTGGACAAGGGTTGACCTTAGAGATGATTCTGTACCTCTGAATTGATAATTATTTCAAATCATTAAATAAAAGAAAGTATTTAAATATAATAGCAACATCTTCTCTTGTACCAGAAGAGCATAACCTGTCGAGATAATTACAATAGCAGAAATGCTCACCTTATTAGTATGCTTACAATTTTATTTATGGTTCTATTCCTTTCGATGTTAACGCATTTTAGACTAATTCTATTTTTTATAAGTTTGCCTCACTTATGCCTTACTTTAGCTCATCTTCAGTCAGGATTGGAAACAAGTGGTTATAGTGTACCGTAAAGATGCAGCACTCCCCAAGGCTCATATTTATTCCCCTATTCTTATGCTCCTGGATGGCAATGGGAGGAGCAGAGTATTTGAAGTATAAGGACCCCAAGCAACCACTAAATGTTCGAATAAACGACCTACTAAGCCGGATGACTCTGGCTGAGAAGATTGGTCAGATATCACAAATTGCAATGGAAAATGCAACATCTGAAGTCATTAATAAATATTTCATAGGTACGGGCTCTTGATTTAATTCAGAAACAGATAGATCAAAAATGATTTGTTCTTTTAAACTGAATATGTGGTGTAGGTAGTGTAGTGAGTGGGGCTGGTAGTGTGCCAGCTCCTAAAGCTTCTGTAGAAGCTTGGGTAAATATGGTAAATGAAATGCAGAAGGCTGCTCTTCTACCCGTCTGGGAATTCCCATGATCTATGGCATTGATGCTGTTCATGGTCACCATAATGTCTATAAAGCTACAATTTTCCCACATAATATTGGTCTTGGAGCTACCAGGCAAGTATATTTCAATTGATACAAGGATATAAATCTGATGGTTATATTTTTGTTCTTTTTCTACTTAGTGATTCATTGCTTAATGCTGCTCGGTGAATTTACAAATATTTGGCTGTTCAAGCAACTAATAAGTGACACATTGTTTCAAACTTGATTTGTTGATGGCATTCTCTCTTACATGGAATAATTTTGTTGGAGATGAGTTGCTATAGCTTGACTGTTTTATTTAGAGGATACTCCATATATTTGCTTGCTTTCCTTTTGCCCACAAATGCTTCTCAACTTTTAAGGCTTTTAGTTTTGCGCAGCAACAAATATTCGGGTGCATTTGGTTAGCCATTAAAATTTTTTTTTTACTTTTTGATTTTTAAAAAGCAAAAATCAAAAAGCAATGTTTGGTAACCTCATGAAAAAGCAAAAAGTAAAAATCAAATAATTACTTTATATACGAAACAAAATTTTTTGCTTTCCAAAACTTGCTTTTCTATTTTTTTTGCTTTCGCACATCTAAAACGCCAAATCAAAAGTAAAAAGCCTGAATCCTTTTCTCTCGTCGAGCTCTTCACCTCCCTACCTCCTTCTCCCTCCATTCCTGAATCCTTCTCCCTTGTCGACGTTGCTTTTTGCTTTATAGCAATATAGTTACCAAACATACTTTTACTTTTTGCTTTTACTCAATAGCAAAATTAAAAAAATAAAAATATTCTTTAAAAATCAAAAATCAAAAAGTGTAACCAAACACATCCTTAGGCTTTTGGCTTTATAAACTTTATAACCCATATATATAAGTTTACCTGTCTTCTTAGAATGCTTTCAATTGCGTTTTATGGTATATGGTGACAAACATTTCTATTTTTTATTGCATCACAAAATTTAATATGGAGTGAAAAGATTGGCTTAAAAATAAAGAGGTAGACTAATATACAATGGAAGAGTGATGACGAGGAGATGAGACCAGCAATTAATTGGCTTTTTTTAAGCAAGAATTTGATGGGCTTGTTTAAAATGAAAAGGAAGATGAAAGAAGTGACAGAAAAAGGAATTAGAAGAGAGAATAGATAATAGAGTTAGCACAATAAGCATATCTCATTTTTCCTAAAGTGAAAAATAAGTATGAAATATTCACAAAAAGATAAAGGTGAGATGCATATCAGAGTATAAAACTTAACCAGGACTAATTATTGATCAAACATCAGAGAATAAGATTGGTCGAGCAGACTGTTAAAATTGGTAGAATGAATGATTGAGGCGATGGTAGATTCTTATAAAGAGACAAGTTTGAGCTTCCATGGAACATTTCATTTGCTATATGAATAGCTAAGGTCAAGGTTTCAATTACAGTATTGTTCCATTACAAGAGACCACCTAAGAGACTATTATTCTGTTGTAATGGCTACAGTGGCCATTGTTTGCCCCATCCTATGCGATTTGGAGTTGTTGAATATTAAAATAATATAATAGTGTTATAAAGGACAATAACAGATAAAAACAGAAAAATAACAGCATTATCGTCCAGTTCACTGTTTTGTTATAAAAAAAAAATATTCTTTTCAGGTCGTACGAACTGTATTTTGGAAGAAGAATTGGTAGAAGATTGAATATTAGAGAGAAATGTTATTTATTATTGGGAATAATGGAAATGCCAAATTATTGCCCTTGTTGTGTTATAACAGTTGTTACAGCATTATAACGACTGTCAATTAAGCCATGGCTAAGATGAATATCATATAGGATGGTGACATGGATACTGATGTGAAAAACAGTGGAGCCCCAAATTCATCACGGTTACATTAACAAAAATTACATACATGCATAGACAAACAACTTTACGGATTCAATCAGAACACCTGCAATCGAAACATCATATTGTTGCTTTTTCAGCATCTATACAGTGAAATGCAAACACACCATTAGTCATTTAGAGTTTATCTTCTAAAACAACAGTCAGGAAGACTTATCTTTTTGCTGAATCGTCAAGAAGCATGAGGTTGTATGTGTTAGTAAGAAAGGATATCATTCTCGGAATATTGCCTTATGAAGAAAACATGAGGCTCTTTATCATCCTCCTCTGTATAGGACAACATGAAAGGTTTTAACAAGATGAATGGCCAAACTAGATTTATGCAACTTGCATAATAACAGATTCAATTATAAATAGAATAATTCACTTATTTAAATATTGAAAATTGAGCATTGTAAAGAAAAAATTGAGCAATGAGACAATATAAAATTTTATATGAAATATTTTCATTGTTAAAAATCAGATTCAGTTCATAACAAGATGAATAGCCAAACTAGATTTATGCAACTTGTTTAATAACAGATTCGATTAGAAAATAGAATAATTAACTTATTTAAATATTAAAAATCAATCATTGTAAAGAAATAAAATGAGTAATGAGATAATATAAAATTTTATACGAAATATTATCGTTGTTAAAAATCAAATTCGGTTCATAAGGAAAAGAATTTTGTAACAAAAATAAGGTTAGATATTAGCGATGAAACTAATTCATCCCAAAAAACCCATAAGTAATTACTAAACAGAACCATAAGAAAAAGACAATTTCGCAAAATAGTCTATATTTGTAACAAAACTTTGTATGTCTCTAATAATAAATTTTTAGCCACAAAATATTATCATTACCAAAATCCAACCAGTTTGCCACAAAAGTAATTTGTTGGAAAAGTAAATTATAAATAATCAGCAATGAGAACTATTTCATTGTAAAAGCCTATACAATAACCCTGATCATTGTCAAACAGTGAGTATTCTATGACAAAACTATGTATGTTGACAACAAAGGTACATTTATCAATGAAATATTGTTATCACTAAAAATCATATAGATAATTAGCAATGAAAACTATTTCAATGTAAATTTACACAACGAATAACGTGTGGTGAAACCTTGTTCATCACTAGATAGGTTACATTATGCAACAAAACTATAAATAAATTATTTAGCAATGAAATAGTATCCTCACCAAAAAATCAAAACCCATTTGCAATAAATTATTTTGTCACCATATTTAAAAAATATTAGTGACGAAACTAATTTGTCACCAAAAAACTGTATATATTTTTTTAAAAAATTACATCCACAGATAAACATTTGGGAACAATTGATTTTGCTTTGCAGGTCTTGTAGTCATGCACCATATTTTAAGAATTGTCAAAGTAATGGGCCAAATAATGTACCTTATATATAGATGCACCGCTCAATGTGTTGCTAGTGGCCCAGAAGGACTTCAGAAGAAGGAATTATGTGCACCAGTGCCACATATCTGCAAATAGACTGAAGTTCTTCTAAGTACCTTTGTTTAGGAAAGATATTTAATAGTATTTAGTCATTTTGAAAAGGCAATACCTGCATCACTGCTTACTGTCATCAAAGGGCATCAAAAGCTCTCACAGTTGCAAGGCCATATCCAGCATATGTAGTGGAAGCACTGAGCTTATGGTTGCTACTTGTTCGCACTTTAGGTGAAGTGACTTGAACAATTGGTGCATTGCTGCCACTTCAGCATTCTGGCAGCATAAGTGGTTCCAGATATTTACTTTTCTAAAGTACAGCTTAATTTAGTTGTCAGAGTAGTTACCAAGGATAATCAAATTAAGTAATTTGCTTTTATTCCACTGTATTTCTTTATATGTTCATAATCTTTGTGCTCTCCTTTAAAATGTGTTTCTTTTTCTATTAGAGAACCAGCACTTGTGAAGAGAATTGGTGCTGCAACTGCTCTTGAAGTGAGAGCAACAGGCATTCCTTATGTTTTTGCTCCATGTCTTGCGGTAACTATGACATAAACCATCCTGTTTCTGTGAATTTTGGTTCTTACAGAAAGGTAAATTAGCTAAACATATCTTCTGCTTGAGCATTGTGCAGGTTTGTAGAGATCCAAGATGGGGTCGCTGCTATGAAAGCTTCAGTGAGGATACAAAAATTGTCCAAGAAATGACAGAAATCATCCCTGGCCTGCAAGGAGAAATTCCGACAAATTCTCGCAAAGGAGTTCCCTTCGTTGCTGGACTGTAAGATATTTCTGCCAGCAGCATCTTCAATTATGTTGGTTTCGTCCATTAAATTTTCCTCCATATAAAGCCAACATCTTTTTGTTTCAATTTTTGGCTCCCATTCCACCAATTAGAAGTAAGCTTAGTTAGACATATAAGTAAATGGAGAAAAATTTGCTTACTCAACTGTTGAAAGGTAGGGCTTCTAACTGTGGTTATTAATGCAATAATCTTCTCAAGTCATTCTTCTGAAAGGCACCTTTTTTAAAGAAAATTGTTTAATAAAGGAAGTTTGAAATCACGTTTTTGTGTTTATAGGTCTGCTGGTGTTTGTAACTCTTGATTTGGTTTGAGCGTTTTGAACCTACAAAGGTCAATTTTTTTATTATTGTTATTATTTATTTGCTTCATGCCCATCAAAACCCTTAGATCCTTTCATCAAAGTAATGGGATCCTCTGAAAGATCCCTTCATCAATGGAATGAGATCCCATGACAGAGTATATGCCCAGATTAAATAATATCTACAGTTGTGTGAAGTGATTACTATTCTGCTTTTACATCCAGCAAGAGAAATGTTGCTGCATGTGCTAAGCTCTACGTTGGCGCTGGCGGAACATACAAAGGCATCGATGCGAACAACACCATCATCAGTCTGCATGGGCTGCTCGGCATTCATATGCCTCCTTACTATGATGCTATCATTAAAGGTGTCTCAACTGTGATGGTCTCCTATTCAAGTTGGAATGGAGTGAAAATGCATGCTAACCATTACCTAGTGACAGACTTTCTCAAAAACAAGGTCCATTTCAGGGTTAGTGGATAGTCCTTACATCCATACTCCAATGGATAGCAACTCATCATTTATTAGTCTCTGTCATCTTGATTCCTAAAATATCAATTTCTATATACTTTAAGGCTGAAATTCCTTTTTTGGTTATATTAATAGGGTTTGTAATATCAGATTGGCAAGGTATTGACAGCATTACCAGTCCTCAACATGCTAATTACTCGTATTCAATACAAGCAGGAGTTCATGCTGGCATTGACATGGTTAGCATCCAAGATTCACCCTATGGCATCATGTGCTTCATTAGTTACAAGCTGTGTGACGGATTGATTACCTTCATCAATTTTCAGCTGACTTTTTTGATCCCTCCATGAAGTATGAGCACATTAGGGGAAAAATTCTAAAAGAACAAACTACACCTTGTTTGTTTGGATTTAAACATCTTAATGAGTACCCGAAAGATATTAAATGGCAATAGTTATACAGAGCATAAAAGACATAAATGCACTACATGTGTTAAATCTTTTTAATCTGAAAAGCCTGATTTTGCTTCACTTCCATTTTCTACAATATTTGCCTTTTTATTTTGTTATCTCTCTCTGCGCCTCCACCTTTCAGTCCATTTTTGATGCTGGATCTTCTCTCCAGGGCACATGCCGAGGAGAGAGGTGCCAACCAGCAGACCAAGTTCTTGGCTGGCAGCTATTATCTTTATCAATTTGCATGTTTTGCAGGTAATGATTCCCTATGACTACCCAGAGTTCATTGATGATCTCACATACCAAGTCAAAACAACATCATCCCCGTGAGCCGAATAGATGATGCTGTAAGAAGGATCCTTCGGGTCAAGTTCACCATGGGTCTCTTTGAAAAGCCTTATGCCGATCTTAGCTTAGCTGATGAGCTCGGGAAGAAGGTTGGTCACTTTCTTATACTACCTCACCAACTTACGATCTACATTCAGCAGCCAAAATAGGATGGACCATAGAAAGTAACGAAATGATAACCAAAATTCTATTGTTCAATCCGATATTTTTTCTTGCAGACAAACTACTACTAGCTTTATCGAAACTTAATTGAGTTGCTCCCATAATAATATTGTTCGATCACTGAAAACTATTATTTCTAATAGAAGCACAAGGAGCTGGCCAGGGAAGCTGTGAGGAAATCACTTGTGCTGCTAAAAAATGGAAAGTTGTCTACCAACGATCCACTATTGCCTCTTCCTAAGAAGGCAAAGAAGATTCTTGTCTCCGGAAGCCATGCCGACAACTTGGGTTGTCAATGTGGAGGATGGACTACCACTTGGCAAGGACTTAGTGGGAACAATCTAACAACTGGTAAACATTCAAAACACCTGAGATTCAATTTGCTTCTCATTTCTTTCAAGCATAGCAGAGCGTACTAATGTTTTAAACTCCAATCGATCCTTTTCAACAGGAACCACCATCCTTGATGCTGTGAAGGCCACTGTTAACCCCACCACCAAGGTTGTCTACTCTGAGAACCCTAATTCGGACTTTGTCAACGATGGTCGATTTCTTATGCAATTGTAGCGGTCGGAGAGCAGCCATATGCAGAGAAATATGGGGACAACTTAGAACTTACAATTCCTGACCCTGGCCCAAGTGTGATCCAGAATGTCTGCAGAACCATAAAATGTGTTGTCGTCATAATCTCTGGGCGGCCCCTTGTGATCGAACCATACATGCACATGATCGATGCTCTCATAGCTGCATGGCTTCCTGGGACTGAAGGCCAGGGTGTAGCAGACGTACTCTTTGGTGACTATGGATTCTCTGGCAAGCTCTCTCGGACATGGTTCAAGTCTGTGGATCAACTCCCAATGAATGTAGGCGACCCACATTATGATCCTCTCTTCCCCTTTGGTTTTGGTCTTACTACAAAGCCAGCAATGGCAAACTAGTAGTTCTTTTGGCATAGATTTAGGGAACATTGATGGCTTACTAGCTTTGAGTCTACAAGAAAGTTGTAATCAGTTCAGGCATAATAAGGGCGTAGATTATTGTTCTTTACTTTGAAGAAAGGTCGGCATTTTCATGTTTTATTATGAAGGGTTCAAATGATGAACTTGTTCTTCCAATATCTATATCATCTTTACATTTGAGATATGAAAATGGTTAACATCCATTTGGGACCATGAAAAGGATGCTTTAAATCAGATATTTTATTTCCTAACTCAAAGTTTGAGCAATCCTTTGTATCTTCATTTTTCAGTCCAATTGGAGTTCAAATTGTATCTATGCTAGTCATCTGCATAGAAAATATCAGGTTCACAATTCCAATATTACTCAAATATGCATATTCATGTTTATGGGTCCAAGTTGAAAAATTGTCATGTTCAACTCAAGACCAAATTATCCAAGATTTATAATACTGCACTTAATCCCTACAGACCCCATAGTGCTACATTTAATCCAATCAGAGTAGGTCCATATTCTCACACTTAATTCTTGTGGAATAGGTCCATAATACTGTGCTTAACCCTTACAAAGTAAGTCCATAATAATCAAGTCATGGAATAATTTATGTGCTAGAGTTTGACCCCATTATTGAGGTCTATAACATAGTCAGGCTAGGAATCTATATCTGATACATATGGAAGCTCTCTTTTTACAGAACAATATAAACCATATTTTAATCAAAACTTGCAGATTGCATATAATATAGATAAACAACATGCATAATATCACATGATAAAAGCATTACCTTGAAATTATTTCTACTTCTAATTTACTTTTGTTCAAAACATAGGCCCATAAATTCATAAATCGCATAAATCAACTTATAATTTACAGAATATCAAAAATTATGTTAATCAACTAAAAAATTTAGAAAAGATGGATCATTAGTCATCTTGTGAATATACAGACAAATTCAAATAATTCAATTTTTTTTTCAAAAATCTGGATTTAAGCACTATCATTGCAGTATCTCCACTAAACATCTTGGTTAGAGGATTGCACTTCTATACATAATCAAGTCCAACAATTAAAATATTATTGAAAATTATAGAAAATAGGAGAAAGAATTGAAGGACAAGGATAGGACTAGACAGGTAGCAACATTTGGTGGCTTGGGTCGGCCTAATCATATAATCCAACTGGTAAATGAGGGTTAGACTAGGTTAATAGTAATATCATAGGAGTTGATGATGACGGAGTCCTATGTTGTCTGAGGAGAATCAGGATGGGGGACAGCTTCCAGGGCAAGGGAACTAAGATCACAAGGGAGGGACCCCCTGTTGAGGTCCACCTAACTCCAAAAAGAGAGAGAGAGAGAGAGGAGAGTTAGGTTCACCACCATCGATAAGAAGGT
>KE504823.1:669168-699420 GCA_000441515.1 Elaeis oleifera
CGGAAAGAACAAAAGTTTGGTGTGGGTGTGGTGGTGTGTGTTTTCTTCTCTCTATCCTTTCCTTTGCTTCCTCTTTGAGAGGATAAGAAAATGGAAGAACTTGATTAAGATGCCTTTATGGTCTCCTCCCTTCATACCCCTCCTTTTCCTCCCCATTGATTTAGAATTTCTTCTTCTTCTCATTTGATTTAGGATTTCTTTGATGTTAGGGATAGTTTGGGTATTTTACAAAATGATGATACTATGTGATGGTCATGTGATACCTTAACGAAGATAGATGATAGAATCACGTTAGAACATTTCGATAACTAGGACTAGTTTGATATTTTTTAAAGTACAAAGGATGTAAGTGAAATCGAGTTAAAGTTGATGTGTTCCTATAATTTATCCAAAAAAATGATATATCAGTATCACATTAATATATTATATCAATATTATATATATTATATTATTTGTATTGATATTATATAGTATATTTATGACATATCATTTTACAATATATTACTAATCATATTATTGTCATATTATTATTCAATGATAATTTTAAATTATTGTAGAAATATAATATTGTATTTATATTATGTAATAAAATTATTTAATATATTACTTCTGTTCATCTTATTTCCTAATGAAATAAATTTAGTATTAAAGATAATATATCAAAATTATAAATAAAATATCAAGTCTATAATAATAATTACTGTTGTGATAATCCAATCAGCCATGAATCAACCGCACAAATCTTAAAACAGTCAAAAGAAAAATAAGAAAATAGAACAAAAATGCTGGAAGAAGAAGACTCCAATGGGAGTCTTCTTCTCCATTTGATTCTTGAAAAAATCAAAGTCTTAGGGCAAAGAGGAGCCTCGGGCTCTCTATTTATATCCCCCACGACCCCCTACGTCTCTCCATCGACAAATATCGAGCCTCCTTCTCTCCTTTTCCTTCCACTGAAATCACGACATCCTAGACTCTACCAAAAATTAGAGTTGGAGATGCCACTAGAACTCAAGGTAAGTGCCAATCCAACCTTCTCTCTCTTTCCTTCTTTTCGTGACATTTGGCACCATCGTCGCCCGTCGGTTTCGTCAAGAAACCACAAAGAAAGAAGCCCATATTTTTCGATAATTCTCTCCCATTTTTCAACCACTAGCATCACCATCCCTTGATGGTGAGCCCTAAGCCAAGTACCTTGACCTTTCCACGACCCTCACAACAAGTCCATGATTGCCAGCGATCAACCGATAGCCAAAAACAAAAGAAGTGCCAGATTCCCTATTTTTGGGCCGTTGCTTATGATTTTCAGCTGGTTGATCCTCATCGCTGGCTATCCCCTACCCTACTGCTGTCGGCCGCATGCTATTGGACCTCCGATTATGCCACCACACCCCCACTGGAGAACCAGCCACCACCTGTATCCCTCCCCTGTTCGGTCAAGAAAAGCAAGAAGAAGAGAAAGAAAGAAAAGAAAAAATAAAGAAGAAAGGAAAAAATAAAGAAGGGTTCTCTCTCTCATCTCCCTCCTCTCTTATGTCTCTCTCTAACTTCTCTCTTTCTCTCTCTATCTAATCCATGGGCCCAGTATAAACTTGAGATAATCTTTTCAAAGAGGTTTGAAATCGCTTCAATATCCGTGTAGTATGTCGGACCTCATCTCGACCATATTGAGTCCTTTGAAATTCACTATTGATGAATTCTATTAATTGATCTTGATCTTAATACCAATCTATACTTAATGATTTTTTGATCAAATAACTTAGATCTGACCCTCGACTAGATAATCTTGAATTGTCCCAATGCCAAAATAGCCTATTGGACCAACCACCCAATCTATAATCTCCTTTCCTTATGATTGAATTTGTCGAATAGAAACTAATTATATTTTTAATACGTCAAATAAATTCGATAAATTTTTTAGCGAAGTTTGAAGGACTAGGACGAAAGAGATAAGTAACCCTGACTCTTCTTACTTATTTTGAATTATCGATTATTTATTATAAAAAATTATTCTATATTTTCATAAATAAAGATCAAGCATAGGCATTATGAAATTCATAATTTATCATAAAATTGTGATTTTATGAATATTTTGATGTTTACAACTTATTTATGAAATATGAGCTTCATATTTATGAAATTTATATTTTATCAGAAAAAGAATGATTTCATGATTATTTTATCATTAAAATTATTGATGGACCATGAGCTCTATAAAATTATTTAATATCTTATTTATATATTATTTAAAAAATATGATTTGATAAAATATGATTTAAGAATATTTATTTTAAGAATATAATAAAAGGCTCTCAGATAGCTACATATGATCCTTAAAAGTGGGAAAGATCAACATCCAGAGCTCACATCGGTACGATCCTATTGACAGAATAGTTAGCATAAGATCCTGTCAATGGATAATAGTAGTTGGTATACAATCTTGATAATGGATAATAGTAGTTGGTACATGACTTTGTCCATGGATAATAGTAGTTATACACAACCCTACCAACGGATAATAGTAATTGATATTTATCGATGGTCGTCTGTCACGAGTATAATAGTGATCTTAGTATTTAATCTGAGAGAATTATTAAGAATTATAATATGATAAAATGATAGATGATTTATAATTTATCTATAAAGTTAATATGATTTATGAATTTATTTATGTTTTGCATTAGAAACCATATTTATGTGAATTGCATGATTTATGCATATGCAAAAGTATGATTGATTTATGATATACTATTATTATGAAAATTTTATATTTTAATGATAATTATCTTCTCTAAATGATTTATTGATCCATGTATAAATTTATGCTTGATCCAGTAAAATAGTGTAATGTTTACTTATTGAGCTGGTGTAGCTCATACCTCTTTATTATTTTTTTATAGAGAAATAAGATTAGAAATAATGAAAGATCTAGACTTAAGAGTCTGCATAGCAAGCTTCAAAATTTTGTAGCTGAACTTAATTTATTGGATGATCATGGACTAATAGTTGACTATATGTAAATTTTGAGACATGAGTTTGACATTCAATTTTGGATTTAGATACTCTGAATCAATCTTGATTTAATTACTTGATGAATGATGAAATTAAATTTTTATTATATTTTATTATGATATATTTTAGTTAATTATAATTGATAGACTTCATGTTATCGAAGGTGGTATCCCTCAATAGCATGACTGTATTATGTCTCAAATTTAAGACATGATATTTTATAATATTAAAGTAATAGATTTGATCATGGATTGAGCTTAAAATCTAGCAATGGATAATTAGATCTCATTTAGTTAGATCATATTTAATTAAATAAAATAGATAAATTTCTTAGAGTCCTTGCTGCTCATTTAAGGAAGCTGATTAATACTAATATTTTTATAGGTAACAATGAGCAACAAGGAGGATGAAGTCTTCAAGAACTCTACCACTAAGAAAAGAGGAGTGAGAAGAATTATAAGGGGAGATGCCAACCAGTCGGTTGAGCAAGCTCCTAATGCACCAACCACTCAGACAGATATTACTGGAGTTTGCAAAGTGATGGCTCAACTTATTTAGCAATAATAGCAGACACAAGATATTCCTCAATCTTTACCATTATTAGAGTCACATCATGAGAGGTTTAGAAGGCTCAATCCACCATTATTTGAAGGTGGACCTGACCCCTTGGTCACAGAGACATGAATTCGAAAAATAGAGAAGATATTTGATGCACTACAATATCTTAAAGATGTGAAGGTTAGGCAAGCCATTCCTATGCTAAAAAAAAATATTGAATTTTGATGGACTACAATAAAAGCTGCATATGGAAATATCGATAACCAACTAACATGGGAGTTTAAGAAATATTTTATGATCAATATTTTTTTGAGTGAGATTAGTAAAGGAGAACGAGTTCTTGACTTTGAGGTAAAATGAGGACATGACAATATTGAAATATGTAAATAAATTCAATGAGTTAGATTATTTTGCTCCTAGCCAGTGGAGTTTAAAAAAAGCAAAGCAAATAGATTTGAGCATGGTTTAGAATATAAAATTTAGTCTCACTTATCCTCTCACCCTTTTAGCAACTATAAAGATATATTGGAACGAGCTTTGAAAGTTGAATCAGATATTAAAAAATCAAAACAAGAAAGAGAGGATGGGAAGAGGTCTAGACCAATAGAAACTCAGAGTAACCAATATAACAACTTAGACAATAACCCTAATAAGAAGAAAGGAGTAAAGATTTGTGAGTATTGCGGTAGAATTATATTGGACCTTGCTTTAAGAAACTTGGAATGTGCTTTAAGTGTAGCAACAAGGGATATTTGGTACAAGATTGTTTTAACAAAAAGAACGACTATAGATCCACCAAACCCACTGATCAGAATCAAAAAGAGAATGCATTGGTATTTGCTTTGACTGAGCAAGATGCCAATGCAACTGATCAAATAGTTACAGGTACCATTCTGACCAACCCATAAATGCTTATATGCTATTTGATTATCAAATTTTTTCATTTCTTTGTATCTTTCAAGTTTAACTATACATCTATAGAATTGAATAAGCCATTGTATGTTATCTCTTCTCCTAAGAAAGTTATTCTCACCAATATTTTGTTGAAGAATTGCATCATTTTGGATGAGGAAGCTAGGATAGATGGACACTATTTTTTAGAGTATGGTAAATAAGATATAAAGACTAAGTATCTTCACTTGTTTAAGAATGAAGGTGCATTAAGTTTTGAGGATGAAACTCTTTTAAGAGGGAGAATGTGATAACCCAATCAGCTGCATGAATCTTAAAGTGGCCAAAAGGAAAACAAAAAAAAAGAAGAAAATGCTAGAAGAAGAAGACTCTTATTGATTCTAGAAAAAGCTCGAGTCCCAAGGCAAAGAGGACCCTAGGGCTCTCTTTTATAGCCCCCACGACCCCCTATGGCTCTCCATCTTGAATATGCCTCCTTCTCTCCTTTTTCTTCCATTGAAGTCGCAACACCCTAGACTTGTGTTTGCTAGAAATTAGAGCCAGAGACGCCACCAAAACTCAAGGTAAGCACTGATCCCACCTCTTCTCTCTCTTTTCCTTCTTTCCATGGCATTTGGCACTATCATCAGCCATCGATTTCATAGGAAAACCATAAAGAAATAATCTCCTATTTTTTTGACAATTCTCTCCCTTGTTCTGACTACTAGTATCACCATCCTTTGAAGGTGAGCCCTAAACCGAGTACCCAAGCCAACCCAAGACCCTCCACAGCAAGTCCACGATCGCTAACGAATGGCCGATAGCTAAAACAAAGAGAACCCTAGATTTCTTTTTTTGGGCCTTGTGATTTTTCGCTGGCTGATCCTTATCACTGGTTGTCCCCTACACTACCACTATCGATCGTCTGTTGTTGGATCTCTAGCTGTACCACCGCACCCCACCAGAGCACCAGCCACCACCCATACCCCTTCCCTGTTCGACCAAGAAAAGGAACAAGAAAAGAAAAGAAGGAAAGAAAAGAAAAGAAAAAAAGAAGAAAAGAAAAGAGAGAGAAGGGTTCTCTCTTTTCTTGTCTCTCTCCTTCTCTCATATGTCTCTCTCTACCCTCTCTTTTTCTCCCTCTATCTGATCCATGGACCCACTATAACTTAAGATAATCTTTCTAAAAAGGTCTGAAATCGCTTTCATATCCGTGCAGTATATTGGACCCCATCCTTGGTGCCCTACTGAGAATATATCATTCAAATGGTAAGTACATCATTGGTGATAACTTTTGAAAGCACAAGCTTCCTTTTTAGTCCCGCGTATCTTTTTTCAATATATTTAGCTGTTGATTAACAAGCTGACTGATCTAGAATTCTTGAGACCCATAATTTCGAGTCTTGGAGGAAAGAAGTTGAAACAATATCCTTCTTAATAGAAATCATTTAAGATTATCATCACATCATCCTACAATGTAGGCCAAGCTTTAATAGACTAGCAGTGATGTATATTTGGCCTAGGACCAACTTGTTTGACCTCTATTTTGTTCTTCTAGCCTATCAAAATATACAGCTCATACCTTAAGATTTGCCTTTAAGGAAATATAGCTGATCACAAATCTAAAAAAAAAAAAGAAAGAAATTTATGGACATTTTTCCCCTAATTACAATCTCCTCCGGCTTCAATTTTCTTAGTGTAATTAGTTTTCATTCTTCTCCACAACTCTTTTAGATTAGACCTTCTATTCATAAGATCTGGCCTTATTTTTAACTTCAGATATTTATAATATTTATCATATACAATTCAAATATCATGCCAATCATGCCATAGAAGACTGACCACCATTGTCGAACTATTTTTGGGCTTGCCATAAGTTATTACAAACTGAATATGCATACCGTATTGGGTTAAAGTTCAGCTTTTTCTTTAATGGGTGAAAATAGTTGAGTAGACAGTTCTAGAAGTAACTTTCTAATCTGGGCATATCCCAAGCCTGGACAAACATATGATCTTAAAAGTTATGACTGAACATGGTTCATGTTGCGGCTCATCTCTGGTAGGGTAGTCGGATCATCGCACCTGAGTGTCAAATGGTAGGAAGTCGATGGAGAAGGACTGCTCGTCGGAGAGAGGACACAGTCGAGAGGGCTGAGAATGAGAGAGAGGGCTCATAGTATGTTGAACAGAGACAGGGTCAACTCAAGCCGAACGAAAAGGTCGGTCGGCGGCATCCGGTGGCAGTAGGAAAATCTGTAAGAAAAGTCTATGTCGGAGATGGCTCCGGCGAGGATCCTCCGATGCTTAAGTCAGTTTTTAGCTCAATAGATGGAGGAGAGAGTGAGTTAAAGTTTCAGACTCTGAGTTCTTGAGTGTACATATCTCTTGGGAGTCCCTTCTTACCACCATTTATAGAGAGAGCAGGATGAAGGATGAAAGGATGGGAGAGCATTCCGATAACGTCCAATCATATAGAGCTGCATGGGGCATCTTAAATGGTCCTGTCATGGTAGTGGGCCTTATCGCGTGTATGTGATATAATTAATGACTTTATGATGTCCTATCATAGCGCACGGTAGACCGCTCAGGATATGACCTCAGGATGATGTAACTTGATGTGATTCGATGGGACTGCATAGCAGCCACACTTGACCTCTGACAATTTGATCGATGCCGATATCCAGGTCGGCCATGAGCTGAAGCAAGATGAAAGGGATTGGAAGCAGTCCGAGGTAAGTATCCCGCATGCTAATCATCCCGGGCTCATCAAGTAGGATTGGAGAGTCAGGTCGGAAGATGATCGATCTGAAGTATCAGGCACCGTAGGCAACTGAAGAACCCGATCTCTGGATCAATATTGTCGCGACGGACAAGCACGTCAGTTTCTTATCGATGCCACTGGAGAAACAGATAGGTTGCTGGCCAATGTAGTCTTTAACTTGGACAATGTCGCCACGTCCAAGTGATGTTGAGGTCGAACTTCCACCGACCTCAGCTTTCAGATGAGATCGACCTTCTGATGAGGTAGGCTTTCTGGGGATCACGGTCTTCTAATGAGATCGGTCCTCTGGTGACTCCAGCTTTGTGTCGAGATTGGCTTTATGATGATCTCTACAATCTGGCTCCACATCGATAGCTTCACATCAGTATTCTTCCAATGGCGTCGGCTTTTATCGAGGTAGGCCTCTGATTGAGATCAGTTGGATGAGGTTCGTTAAGTGATGAGGATCTATCCCAATATTTACCCCCAACTTCTGAGTCCAATTACGTAGTCTTCATCGAGCGAAAGGAGTTAACCGATGCATGGGTCTGAGTTGCTTTTTCTAATGACCATCTTTGGAAGCCACGCACAGCGGACTTGTTGTTTCGGGGCATGGGTCACCATTCTGTGGAGCATCTCATCCAGTTCAAAGCATGGTAGTTAAGGTGGAGCATGGTCATATCTCCACTTCATTTCGAATCAACTAATCCTTAGTCAAGCAGAGACAAGCTGACTAACTATAACTTTTTCGTTTGGATCTGCATCGTGAACTGTAGCTTATACTCCAGTAGTCTTTTGGCCATAGTTGGCATGCTAATAGTTGCCGGACTCCACGACTCCATTAAATGAGTATTAGCTGAATAACATCAGATTTTGCCTAGATCTACATTGTGAACCATAACTTATACTCCAGCGGCCCTTCGGCCTTAGCTGGCATGCTAACATTCGTCAGACTCCATGGTTCCGTTAAACAAAAATCAGCCGAATAACATCTTGTTAAGTACCAGCCGATGAGGATGTGGATTAGTTGGTTGTCAAGTGACCAAGTTGCTAATGTCTGGTAGAGTTTTTCAAGTTGGAGGAACATCCCAAGTCGTCTATCCCCTGTAGTGTCGGTCTCACCAAGGTCATGGTCGACTCATTTTGGAGGAGCTTTTTGATGAGAACTTTTTCAGAGTTCCTCCTCAAATTTTCTCCTCGACTTTGTCAGCCTTGTCATGGGTAGCTCTCCCCTCCCATCATGAAGGCTTCATTGGGAATTCAGCCTTCGAAAGGTAAGCTTCGAGAGGTCAGTCCTCAAATGAGGTCGGCCTCCCATCTAATGAAACTAGGAGAGTCTCTAACTTGATCTGCCATCCGAGATAATTTGGTCTAACTGATGTAGATGACCAATCAAGTTTTGCATGAGAGGCTTCACCGCACTTTACGTCACGAGTCTCAGGGAAGTGGGGCTCAGCAACATCTTTGCTCCACTGACTGAAGGGTTTCGTCATCACACTTCAGATCTAGTGGAAACTACCTCTGATCTCGTCGGTACTCCTACCGTTGCACCTCAAATTTTGTCGAGGTGACTCGTGTCTCATCAATGATTTTGATCGCACCGCACTTCGAAACCCACCGAGATGACTTAGGGCCTTGACAAGGGTTTTGTTGTAGGCCATTCCATCGTAGAGGAACATCGTCATTTGCTGCACCTCAAATCTTGCCAAGGCAGGCTTGGTCCTTGACCAAGGATTTTCATCATCGTATCTTGGAATTGATCGAGGTGACCTCTAATTCGATCGAAGATTAAGCCTCTGAGAGTTAGAGCTATTTAACGCAGAATTGTAGAAAAGAAAACTTTTATTTATGAGGTGTTCCTAATGATAATACATCCATAAATTCTCGATGTTTCAGGTCTAAAAAATTTTCATACCATCCAGACTCTCGATCTTGTATGCTCCAGGTTATAGAATCATTGAAATGTTGTAGGGATCTTCTCAATTCGGGATAACTTTCCTTGCTCGGTTGGTTTGGAGACTTCGGCTCTCCTAAGAATTAGGTCTCTAGCTGGGAAAATCTCAAGCTTGACCCAGGAGTTGTAGTACCAAACTATCCTTTACTAATAGAAAGTCATCCTCAGTTGGGCTTATATTCAGATCTCATCGAGCAAGTTTAGATCAGCTCGTCGCTTGTCCGAATTGGTCCATACATCGTAATGCTCCACCCGAGTCCAAGGTAGGTCGATTTCAATCGGGATCACAACTTTCATTTTGAATGCCAGTTTGAAGGGGGTCTCTCCAGTCGGGATTCGAGAAGTTGTTCGATAAGGCCATAGGATGCTGGGGAGTTCGTCAACCCAACATCCTTTGGTTTGATCAATTCTTATCTTTAGATCTTATAAAATTATCCTGTTGGTCACCTCGGCTTCTTCATTAGATTGCAGGTGCCTGATCGAGATAAATCTATGGATGATGTGGTACTTTATGCAAAATTTTTCAAACTTGATATTATCAAATTATCGACCATTGTCGATGATGATCACTTGGGGTAGACCAAAGCTGCAGATGATAGATTTCCACAAGAAGTCAATAGTCTTCCTATCCATTATCTGCGCCTGTGATTCGGCCTCCATCCACTTGGTGAAATAGTCAATAGCCATGATGATGAACCTTCTTCATCCACTGATAGGTAAAAAAGGATCAAGTATATCGACTCCCCACTGATCAAATGGCCATGGTGCTGAAATAGTTGTGAGTTGACTTGACGGAAGCTTTTGGATATTGGCAAACCTCTGATATTGGTTGAACTGCTGCACTAAGTCGGCAGCATCCTTCTGTATGGTCAGTCAATAATATCCTTGCCGCAGTATCTTGTAGGATAGCGACTTGCCCTCCAAGTGGTTGCTGCAAATATCCTTGTGCACCTCGTGAAGAGCGTAGTCGGCTTCAGAAGGTCGGAGGCACTTGAGCAGGGGCAAAGATGCCGACCTATGATAGAGTTGATCATCGATGATCATGTACCGGACCGTTAGTCTTCTCGTTTGGTGTGCCTCGATAGGATTAGCCGATAAGATTTTGTTAATCAAAATTCAATGAATGGATCTATCCAGCTCGGCTCAAGACTAACCTGAACCTGATGAACTTCCTCCTCGAAGTTGATACTTAGATTTTCGAGATGCTCGATGAAGATCTTCTCCTACTCACTGCTGCCAGATGTGGTAAGTCGGAATAGAAAATCAGCTTGGACATTCTCTGAGCGGGGGATGTGGTAGACCTTAAAGTGATCAAAATTTATTGGTAAAGATCTGAGTTTCTCTAGATACCTGAGGAGAATTGGATCTCGGGCTTTATATTCTCTTCGAGATTGTTTGACGATCAGCTGCGAGTCGGTGAACATCTTTAGATATTTTATATCGAGATCTTTGATGATCTTCAGTCTGACTATCAGAGCTTCATATTCAGCTTGATTATTAGAAGCTTTGAGACCAAATCGAAGGACGTACTCAGTCATCACCCCATCGATATTGGTCAAAATGTGACCCACACTGCAGGCTTGGATGTTTGAGGCTTCATCCACATATAGAATCCACGCAGGCTCCAAAGCTTCTCCTTGGGGGTGATTCTCGACTTGACTGTCGTCGGTCAGAGTGTACTCGATAATAAAGTCAGTGAATATCTGAGCCTTCATCGAGGATCGCGGGATATAAGAGAGATCAAACTCACTGAGTGCGACCATCTATTTGGCCATCCTCTTTGAAGTGTCTGATCGTTGAAGTAGAGTCCTCAGGGGGAGATCGGTCAGGATCTTCGCTGAGTAGGCCTGAAAAAAGGTCGTAGTTATCGAGTCATTGTGATGATCATGAAGATCACTTTTTCGATCCGAAGATATCTAACTTCTGCCATACGCAGCACCTGACTTATGTAGTAGATAGATTTTTGCACCTTATTTTTTTTCTTCGACTAGTACCAAGCTCACAGCTTTTGGAGTCACAACCAAATACATAAGTAATTCATCGTCAGTATTTGACTTTGTCAGAAGTGGAGGAGAACTCAGATACCACCTCAGATCATGGAAAGTCTTATGACATTCTTTCATCCAAGTGAAGTTCATCTGCTTGAGGATTTTAAAGAAGGAGAAGCACTGTTCTGCAGACTTAGAGATGAACCAGCTTAAAAACGCAACGCATCCCGCCAGCTTTAAATATCCCACCGAGAGGTCGGGGCTTTATGTCAAGATCCATCTTGATCTTCTCAGAGTTGGCCTCGATACCTCGCTTCGACACCATGAAACCAAGAAACGTTTCTGACGTGATGTCGAAAGGGCACTTAATCGGATTCAGTTTCATCCGATATCTCCTCAGGGTGTCGAAAGCTTTTACGAGATTGTCGATATGGAGAGCAGCTTCTTTGCTCTTTACAAATATGTCGTCGATATAGACCTCCATATTGCGATCGATCTAGTTCTTGAAGATTTTATTGACCAGTCTCTGATATGTAGTCTGACATTTTTGAGACCAAAAGGTATAACTTTGTAGCAGTACAAGCCTTTGTTGGTGATGAACGCCATCTTCTCCTCATCCTCCAGTACCATCTAGATCTGGTTGCAGTCGGAGAAGACGTCCATGAAGCTAAGCAGCTGATGACCCGACGTAGCATCGACCAATTGATCAATCAGGGGTAGTAGAAAGCTATCCTTCGAACAAGCTTTATTCAGATCAATGTAGTCGATGCATATCCACCACTTGCTATTAGCTTTCTTGACCGTCACAATGTTTGTGAGTCAATTTGGATAGGTCATCTCATGGATGAAGTTGGCTACTAGCAATCTGTCGACCTCCTCATCGATAGCCTTCTGTCGCTTAGGAGCGAAACTTTTTTTCCTTTATCTCACTGGCTTATGCTTGACATCGATATATAGTCAGTGGACAATCACATCAGGTGGGATGCCCGACATGTCTGAGACAGATCAGGCAAAGACATCTGTTTTCTTTCTTAGAAAGTTGATCAACTTCTCCCCCAGTCTGCTGCTTAAGGAAGATCCGACCTGAATAGTTCTGGTCGGATCCTCCTCATTGAGGGGCACCGAGGTGAGTTGCTCTGGGCATTCTCTCTAACATTCTTCCTTTCTTTGGTTCAGTCTGTCGTTGATGGAAAGAGCTTCAGCCAACTTCTTCCTTTGACTATGGTTAAGTAACATTGTCAGGCTAGCTATTGATCTCCCCTCATTTCATCAATTCTTTCCTCGTTGAGAAGCATATGAGCAAGTGATACATTGAGATAATTGCTTGAAGCGTATTCAGTCCAAGTCATCCTAAGATAATATTGTAGGTGGAAAGAATCCAAACCACAAAAAATTGAGTTGCACGATCGATTGTCGAGGTGGTCGTCCAACAGTAATAGGAAGTTCTATCTCCCCTTCTACCTTGACCAAGTCATCAGTGAATCTGATTAAAGAAGCATTGACTGGTTTAAGTAGATCAATAGAAAATCGCATTCGAGAGAATAATCATAGAAAATTATGTCGGCTAAACTTTCATTATCCATAAATATTATTTATATCATAATTGCTATCATCATTGATACAACAACAGCATCATTATAAGGAGTTTGGACTCCTTGCAGATCTTCCTCAGAGAAGAAAATGTCGTCGTTTAACCGTCGATATTTAGGGGAGCTTTCTGGGTCGTTGGCTCCCTGAGAGTCACCCGACAGCTACGTAGGTCGATCCCGCATGTACTTCTCAAGGTATCTCCACCTTATCATGTCCTCTATCTCATTTTTCAGCTCGATGCACCTCTCAGTGTCGTGGCCGTAGTCGCAATGGAACCGACAGTAGCGCCTCCGATTATGGAATGCTGCTTTTATCTTCATCGATTGGGGTTGTCGAAGGTAGTCCTCCCTCCCTATCTCCATGAGGATCTATACATGAAAAGTAGTTAGAGGAGTATAGGAATCATACCTAGAGCTGAAGTTTTTAGGCTTCGGGTTGATCGGGAAGGTGGAGCCTCCCTCTCAACGCGGGCTTGGCTGAGTCCCGTAGAGGTTCCTTCTTTTTGATCTTCTTCTTCATATCCTTGCCCTCAGATTGGTATTGGTCAGTCTCTCCCTCCTCAGCTCGGATGTACTTCTACACGCGCTCAAAGAGTTTGGTATACATACGGAGAAACATATTATCCAGAGAATAGGTACATAAACTTGGAGTTGCGTAGTCTCCGCTTCATGGCTGCAATGGCCATCGATTCATCGAGGTTCTGGACCCCCAAGGTGTCAACGTTGAAGCACGCCACAAAGTCTCGTAGAGGTTCTCCGTCCTGCTGCCCGACGGAGAAAAGACTGTGGGATGTCTGTGGCATCTTCCGATTGATGCTGAAGTATGTCAAGAAAAGCTGTCCAAGCTGGTTGAACAAATGGATACTCCTCGGTTAAAGTCCAGAGTACCATGTTCGGGCGATTTTTCTAAGGTTGATCGGAAAGGAGATGCAAAGGAGGGCATCAGATGCCCTCAGAAGAAGCATGAGAGCTTTATAGCTTTCGAGGTGGTCAAGTAGATTGGTGGAGCCGTCGTACGCTTCCACCTACAACATCTTGAACCGATCTAAAATTGGCTTAACAAAAATCTATCGAGAGAAGGGCAGATGGATGTTGACGTCGAGCTCACTAGTAGGATCTTGGTTGTTCGCTTGGAGCCGATCCAAACGGCGATCAAGCTCCTTCAGCCTAAGGTCATATTCATCCAACTATCGCTGAGATTCATCAAGATGCTTGAAATATTTTGGGATAGAACCTTCTCCAGAAGAAGATCTTGATGGAGATCGTGGCCTCTTCCCCTTGTGCAAAGTTTGTCGAGGGAAGGGGCCGGTGATCACTGGAAGCGGCACGTAGAGTGCACCGAGAGTCAGCTTGTGGCGATCGCCGAACGGATCGAGAAGCTGCCCGATGGGAGCGTCGAGACAAGTGGCGGGATGGAGAACGGAGCTGGAGACTCTGTCTGGAGGGCACATCTTGTGGCACTGAATCCTCTATCCACCATTACTATTGCTGCTACTAGAGACTGTGGATAGCTTCTGTCAATGCTCTAATTTGCTGCACCAAGGCGGCAAGCTATTACTGGTTCGTTGTTTCTTCGATTGCGAGGCACTCATGTTGAGATTTGATGTCTTGAGATTCGATCTATATTGAGCCTACAGCGAGGTCCAAGACGATGAATGGAGTCCAACAAGTTCAAGAACAGTTCAAACGGAGTCCAAATGGTGAAGATATGCTGAAAAAAAGTCTGAAGCAGATGGTACAGCCCATGGGGCAGTGGAGGCCAACGGCAGCATAGTTGGGCCCGATGGATGCATGCATGCACGTAGGAGCAGCACCGGTGCACGTGCGGACCCAGCACCGTGCACGTGAGGCCTCGCCCAATGGGCGCACAGGCACCCAGGCCCAACTCCCTATCAAGGTCCACCCTGAACTGCAGGGTGCTGGGTGTTCTATGGAGGCTGTATGGATCGATCATGCGGTCTACACATGGTACAGGGGCGTTTGTGCATGATCCGACAGTCTAGATCGTGTGCGATCATGATCGAATGACTGAAACTCAATCTGGACATAATCAGGCTTGATCTGAGGCTGTACTGCATGATTGAACGGCTCTGGTATGAGCTGGTCACAATCGAACAGCCACAGATGGTTCTAGGATTGATTTGGACTTAGTATTCCTAGTGTAACACTATTTTGAAGATTTTAGAGTCTATATAGCTTCGATTGATGAGCCATTTATTGTGTTGGATAGCTGGTGACGTCTAAAGGTGCAGAAAGGCTTCAAGAAAAGATTTAGAGAGCTTTGTGAGGATTTTGGGGTTTCTTGTTGAGAGACTCGTGTACAAAGATTAAGTGGTGAGTTCCTCTTGTATTATTGTGTTTTATTCTCTCATAGTGAAGTTTGCACGCCTCGTGGAGGTAGGCTTGAGGTCGATCCATGTATTTATATTGTGTTTCTTATTTTATTTTTCTTTCTTCCTGTTGCAATGCGTGGTACCGAATCCTGTACAATAAGTGGTGTCAGAAAGAGGGGTACCAAGGTGCAAGTTACAATGGTGGTGAGCAAAATTGAAGATAAAGAAGACAAGCTCAATCAAGATGAAGATCAACAAGTTTGATGAAAAGAGTAATCTCTCCTTATAGCAAGCGAGTGTGAAGGAGCACGGTTGATCGATGCTCTCTTGTACGAGAAGAAGCCGAACATCATGTGGGAGAAGATCTGAAAGTGGCTACAGATGTAGATGGTGAGTACCATTTGCATATATCTGATGGATGAAATGGTGATACATGCATTTGACGAGACTTCTCCAATGGTGTAGTGGTCAAAGCTTGAAAAGTTCTACATGGTGAAGTCTCTCACCAACACTCTCTTCCTTTGGAGGTAGTTCTATCAGCTGCGGATGATTGAGAGACAAAGGGTGCAAGAGCATTTTAGCCACTTCTAGAAGATCCTTACTAACCTCCTCTGCATTGGCAAAAAAATTGAGGAGAAGATCAAGGTGCTGGTCTTGCTAGCGTCACTTTTTTCTTCATATGTGTCCTTGGTGATTGCTCTTCTAGAAAAAAAAGTACCATCAAGATGGATGAGGTCACCGCGATGATTCTCTAGAACGAGATTCTCAGATGAAAGAATCCAGCTTCGAACTCAGACGGTAGCTTAGCTTTGATGATTTCTAAAAGAGCAAGAGACGGTAGATGGAGCGATAGGAGATTGCAACAAGGGCAGTCCAAATTCAAGATAAGGGACTTAAGCAAGATTAGATGTTACCAGTGTGATGAGTTGGGGCATCTAACCAGAGATTGCCCTCAACTCAGGAATCGGACGAGGACTACTACAGTGACAACCAATAGCGAGTCAGAGGATGATGTTCTGGAGATATCAGATAAGGTATCTACTTCTTTCCAGTAATAATTTAATTCTGCATGCACCTATCATATATGTTGTAGAAAGGAGCAGTTTGACTCCTTGGAGAGTAGTGAGGGTACTATTTATCTATCGGATGAATCGAACTGTGCGATCAGAGGCATCAGAACGGTCAGCTGAAGGACACATGATGGTGTAGTGAGGAGATTGGAGGAGGTCTGATACATATCCGATTTCAGACAGAATCTTATTTTACTGAGCAGACTGGATTAAGAAGCTACAGGACGGTAGCTGGTGAAGAAATCCTAAAAATGTTGCATGACGATAAGGTTATTTGGAAGAAAGAAGAGGATGAAAGGATATTACTACCTGATGGAGAGCCCAATGCGAGGTGGAGCTTCAGGAGCCAAAAGGAGTCCCAAGCAAAATGAAGCTCCAGGTGGAGATGGATCGAGCACTAAAAGAGAGATTCGAGAGGACAAGAGGCAATGTTGTAGAGTGAAGTTCCTATTATCACAGGAGACTTCTCCGAGCAGATCTTTGATCAGAGTAGATACAGCCCATGATGGAGGTGGGATCAAACAATCTGGCTCGACTCCCATATTTGCCCATCCATGAGACATAGGCATGCCCCAGGACATGGGGGCGAGACGAATCACAGGCTCTCAGAGATAGATGGAGATCAAATATCGAATTAAGATGGAGATTGTTGAGATTGATGCCTCGAGATTTGATCTATACTGAGCCCACAGCGAGGTCTAAGACAACGAATGAAGTCCAACGAGCATAAGAAGAGCCCAAACAGAGTCTAGACGGCAAAGATATATCCGAAAAAGGCCTGAAGTAGGTGGCACGGCCCACAAGATGGCGGAGGCCGGTGGTGGTGCAGCTGGGCCCAGTGGATGTACGCACGTGCAGGAGTGTGCAACCCAGCATGCGGGGGGCCCAGCACAAGCACACATGCGGGCCGACCCAGCGGGCATGCTAGCACCTAGGCCCCACACCATATCGCGATCCACCATGGACCGCAGGGTGTTGGGTGGTCCATGGAGGCCGCGTGGACTGATCACGTGGTCTACGTGCGGTCCAGTGGCATTTGTGTGTGATCACGATCGGATGGTTGAAACTCAATCCAGATATGATCAGGCTTGATTTGAGGCTAGTGCATGATCGGACAGCTCTGGTATGAGCCGGTCACGATTGGATGGCCACAAATAGTTCTAGGGTTGATTTGAACTTGATCTTCCTAGTGTAACACTATTTTGATGATTCTAGAGCCTATATAGCTTCAATTGATGAGCTGTTTATTGTGTTGGATAGCTGATGACATCCTGGAGGTGCAAAAAGACTTCAAAAGAAATTTTTGAAAGCTTTGATGAGGATTTTAAGATTTTTTATTGAGAGACTCTTGTACAAGGGTTGAGTGATGAGTTCTTCTTATATTGTTGTATTTTATCCTCTCATAGTGAAGCTTGCACACCTCGTGGAGGTAGACTTGAGGCTGATCCATGTATTTGTATGATATTTCTTATTTTGTTTCTTCTTTCTTCCTGTTGTAATGCATGGTACCAGATCCTATGCAATAACTTGGCTCCCCAAAGATCACCGAAAGTGCATCACACCATGATGAGTGTCGAACGAACTAAGGAAGCATTTTACGCTCTCATCTTAGCCATTATAACTCCTGAACGGATATTTCTTCCCTCCTATCTGGCGCATCAAACTATTGCAACTCATCTCTGATGGGGTAGTCAGATCGTCTTGCCTGAGTGTCGAACGACAGAGAGCCGGTGGAGAAGAACTGCTCGTCGAAGAGAGAACACAGTCGAGAGGGCTGAGAATGAGAGTGAGGGCTCATGATGCGTTGAACGGAGGTAGGGTCAACTTGGACCGGACGGAAAGGTCGACCGACGGTATATGATGGCAGCAGAAAAATCTGTAAGAAAAGTCTGTACTGGATATAGCTCCGATGAGGATCCTTCGACGCTTAAGTCAATTTTTAACTCAACAGATGGAGGAGCAAGTGAGGTAGAGTTTCAGACTTTGAGTTCTTGAGGCGCATACCTCCAAGGTCTCTTCTTACCTCCATTTATAGAGAGAGCGGGATGAAGGACGAAAGAACAAAAGAGCATTTCAATAACGTCCAATCATATGGAGCCGCATTGGGGCATCTTTAAATAGTCTTGTCAGCGAGCATGCCTTTTGTCGGATACACCGGTGGTCATGGTGGCGGGCCTTATTGCGCGCATGTGGTATACTTAGTGACTCTGTGGCATCCTATCATGGCATGGACAGACCGCTTAAGGTATGACCTCAGGATGACGCAAGTTGATGTGGCTCGATGGGATTGCATGGCAGCCATACTTGACCTCCGATAATTTAGCCGATGCCGATATCCAGGTCGATCACTAGCTGAAGCAAGATGAAAAAGATTGAAAGCAGTCCGAGGTGAGTACCTTGCATGCCAGCAGTCTCGGGCTCACCAAGTAGGATTAGAGAGTCAAGTCGGGAGATGACCGATTTGAACTATCAGGTGCCGTAGATAGCTAAAGAATTCGATCTCCAGATCAGTGCTGTTGCGACAGACAAGTATGTCAGTTTCTCGCCGATGCCACTGCAGAAACAGGCTGATCGTTGGCCGATGTAGCATTTATCTTGGATAATGTCATCACGTCCAGATGATGTTAAGGTCGGACTTCCATCGATCTCAGCTTTCGAATGAGGTCAGACTTCTGATGAGGCAGACTTTCTAAGGACCACGGTCTTCTAATGAGGTCGGCTCTCTGGTGACTTCGGCTTTGCATCGAGATCGACTTTATAATGATCTCCACGATTCGATTCTATACCGTTAGCTTCAGGTCGGTATTCTCTCAATAATATTAACTTTTGTCGAGGTAGATCTTCGATTGAGAGGAATTGAATAAGATTGATTAAGTGACGAAGATTTATCTAATAATTTAATTTTAAAAAATTATCAGATAATAAATATTATTTATAAAAAAATAATACCGCTTGCTATTATACGAAAATATCGTAGAACAACGAGACATGGCTTTTGCACGGTAGCTAACTAAAAAATCAACCTATGACCGCTATCCTCTGGAATTCCAACTCTCACTCAGTGTCCAATCAGCCATAAATGAAGTGCGTCAAGCCCTGGAACTGGGTTTCTAACACGAAGTTGGCTCCATAATTGTGGCACCGTATGACAATAGTAGAGTACGTTTGCAATTCTCCAATTGAGGATGACGTCAAGGGCAGTTCCAAATCAAAGGCTCATAAGAAATAGTTTGGGTGGAGGAATGCATGATAACAGGTCGCAACCAATTGCTTAAAAAAATAAAAGCAGTCCCTCTATAACAAATTAATTGAAATAATTTTTATTTTCTCTCCTATAACTAAGTGGTTCTATAAGATCATCCCCTCCGCCCCCTGACTGATAACTAAGTGGTTCTATAAGATCATCCCCTCTCGCCCCCTGACTGATAAGTTGGCTCCAAATAACTATCTCAATAATGCACAAATCCATCACAACTTGACAAAAACTAATGTATGTGATTGAAAACCCAAATTGAGTTTATATAGAGCATTCTTTAAAGGTGCTTCCAAGCATCATTATTGTATATGATAGAATAGAGTAATTATGAAGGCTTAGAAGTGAGAGAGAAAGAAACTGGGTCCGGCAACGCCATATACTGTATGCGGAAACTCTATCCGCATACACAAATAAAGAAATAATTTTTTCTTTCCAACATTCTACCTCAAACAGGGCCATCCGGCATTAAATGCATGAAGATAATTATATACTGAAGGATCAAATGGAAGCACCTCTCCCTCTTCTAACTCATCAACACCAGATTGCCCTACCTAAAGACACCAAAATAATTAAAAAATAAATTTCAATAGTTGAACCAAATTTAACTACATGTTCAAGAAAATGTAGTCTCCAGACAAATAAATTCTATTCAAGTTACGGTATCAGAATTAAAAGGGAAGAGATGATTTTTTTGGATCAATTTTCTTTCACCTTACCAGGTGCCGATGGTACAGAACAATTTTCTTTCACCCTTCTTTAATCCCTACAACGGAGAAAACAACAGAAACCATGAGAATAAATGGTTCGAAAAGGAAAGAATTGATGGATAAGGATGCAGAGAAAAGAAGTGGATGGGAAGCGGAAGAGGAGGCACCTTGTTCTTTCTCTTGCTCTGCTTAGGGTTTTGAGACTGGGAACCATCTTTGGAGCTCTTTCTTTCTCGTGATGAAGAGAATAAGCGCAGTGATCTAAAGCCTAAGTTTTAATGGATTAAAAATAACGGCGAGGGTTTATAGCAAAGGTTTTCTTGCGGTGCTGTCAAATATCAGCAGAAAAAAAAAAAATACAAATATTATTTATTGACCGTTTATTTCATAATGGAAGGTCTGGATCGTCCCATGGCTCACCGGGTATAGCCGATTAAATTCGAGATTATAAAATATGAATTTTCTCCAAACCCCTATTAATGTTGGGAAAGAGAAGAAACGTCGCTGAAAGAAGAGAACAGAAAAGAAGAGAGTGGAGAGGAGAGGGTATGGGCGGAGGGATGCTGGCAAAAGAGATTGGAGGGCGGCGGTGGTGGTGGAGGGGCGCCAGCAAAGATAGGGAGAGGAGGATCGATGGCCGCCGTGCCCAAAGATCATGGCTCTGACGTTGCGCAATATTTTGAGTTGGCATTAGATGGTGAATGTCTCGCTTGGACCGATGCTCTCCAGCCTAAAACAACAAAGATAAGAAGGTTCACCTAAATGGAAAGAGAACACCCTCCGAAAAATAGAAACAGTGCAAAAGAGCCCAGAAAAAACTTACTTGAAGATTCTTAGGCACATATATCGACGAGGGCTAGAATCCATCGTCCGTAATAGACCGCATATTTCGTCCTTCTTGGTTGCGTGGACGTACCATGTCTGTTTGGAAATAATTCGTTATCAGTAATTGATGGGAGAGTGTGAAATCCGAGACTTCCTTCGTCCCCCTTCTGCGTCGATAATGCAGTAAATTTTGAATGATCAGCTTGTAATACGTGGCGTGCTCTTATTTGTCGGTTCACCGTATTGGATAAGGTGTATCAATAATTAGGGTGAAGCAAGCAAGACATAGGCTAACGGTACCTTGCAGAAATATGAAAAGGAATACATCAGACCCACCATAATGCGAGGCAAACCTAAATATCATTTTCACTTTCTGTCAGTACGGGCAGCCAGTGGGAGTGCTCTCAGTTCTCCCATGTTCCAACTTTAAGCCCATACCATTTTATAAATGCTCCTCTTCCTCCCAAAACCTTGACTCTCTCATTCTCTCTCGATCCCTTTGGGCTCTCATTGATGATTGGTATGCTCTCATTTCTCGAGCTGTTTTTGTTGTTTCTTCTCTTGCCACTTTTTGGAATTTGTATGCTTTAGATTCTCTCTCTCTCTCTGCAGGTTTTATTCGTAAGAGTTTTAGATTCTCTTTTGCTTTGGTGGTTTGTGGCTTTGAATCTCAACATTTTTCGGTTTTAGATTCTCTCTCAACATTCTTTTTTGAATCTCAACGTTTTGTTATTTGTGGTTGCTATGAGTACCCATGCGATCATTCAATGCGGGCATCCTCTTCTAAATTATTCCTCTAAAAAGGAAGAAATCCTTCTTTACTGTAAAGTAAGAATGAAATGTCCTTTCCTTTTTGTTCACTTTTTTTATAATTAAAAAAAAAGGAAAAGAAGTTCTCTTCTTACTTGTCTACAAAACTATGATTGGGTCTCTGCTCCTGCTTCGTAACGATGGCATTGGATTACACTTCAGTGGATTGGATCACTGGTCTTTGGGTTGGAACTACTGGTATTGTTTCTGTCTTTCCCTTTTCAATTTTTTTCCGGTCTTTGGCTTGAAATGCTTTCCAGTTCATATGCTGAAGATTCCAAATGTTCCTATCAAACATATGTGGTCATGGTTCAACAAACCTATCTTCTAGCTTATTTCTTTGTCATAGAATAATATTGATGGAAATGACACTATGATGGCACAGTTTTAGAAGTTCAAAGATGCTGTGATTAGGGATGAGGTTGGATATAGATCAGATTAGTCAATATTCATGCTCTCCTCAAAATTAAAAAACCCATATACCCATTCCAGTTCCGTATCCATTTCGGATTAGGTCGGGTGGATCAAATAGAGGTGCGGATCAGATATATAATGGATTGACTAAAATTATCATTCTCTAATGATGATACAATTGATAATGATTTTTATACTTTTATTTTAGAATCATTCATGCTGTCACTCCATGACCATTTTCAATGAGTCTTATCTTTCCATTGGTCCCCGTTAAGCGACTTTTTTCTCTACTTTTTATAATGCACATGTCAGGCCTCTGATCCGAGATCACGAGTCTAGTGGTCATAGTAATCATCACGTACTCATAAAAACTCTTTCATAAGCATGCAAAGCAATATAAAATAGTATCAATGCACTATAGTAGAATTAATAATAAATTAAATCTAAAATGTAACTAACTAATATCGACTTTAATCTCCCATAAAATTCTAACGATATTCAAAAATATTACATCAATTAAATCTCAAATAACAATTCTATAAATATAATAATAAATTTATGTCTAAAATCAGTTGATACTGTCGATTTCACCTCTAAATTATTTCAAATAGTACCTACGTTCGTAATTAAGAATCTGAATCTAAAAAAGAAGGAGAAGTGATAAGCTTGATAACCTTCTAAGTAATGAATATCTTAATTAGATATTTCAAATATTATAATAAGATATGATATTCAAAATAAATTCCATGAGTAACCATAAGAGCATATTCTATACTAATTTATGCAAATTAAATACTTTCAAATATTCATATGTACGTATATATAGTTATAAATTCGATTCGAATAAAATAACAAATAACTCAACAGTCTCAAACAGCATATAACTCAATAGTCTTGACTATGACCACACTTATATACTATGGCAAGGCCGAATAAAAATAATGAGTTCCATCAAAATACCAGTGCATAACCTCCATTAGCATGATCTAGAAAACCAATGCATAACTCTCATTGATAAGATCTAAAGAACCAATGCATAACTCTCATTAGTATGGTCTAGAAAACCAATGCACAACCTCTATTGATAGGTTAGAAATATAGTTAGACTAAGAGTCCAAATCCAAAGTATACGAACATACTTTTGCAAGATAACATATACGTTATAATTTTGATCATCAATATACATAATTTGTAACAAATCAATGCATCATAGTTTTCAAAATAATCTCAAATTTGCAAATCATTCTCTATTCAAATATAATATAATTTTACAAACTACACATAAATCAAAAACTAATTATTTGCTTTCAACATAAATTATGAAATATTTCGAAAAGATGATTCATTACTTATATTTGCAAGATATTGAATGGATAGATTTTATTCATCCTAAGAGGATCCTTTAAAATCTATTATTTAAAATATATTTTAGTCAAAATTTAACCACCAATATTTTACATAAAATATTATATTCTGATATCCTAATAAAGTTTGCAAAGCAATAGCATCCAATAGCTCGATTGGTCCATCAGGATAATTTATTTTGATCATAATTAGACTAAGGGTATAGGTGGTTCAATAGAAATTAAGGATGACCAAAACTAGCTATAATTGGCAAGGGCCAAGATGGAGACCGATATGCCACCCGGTGGCTATGGGTTAGGATTCTGTTCATGGGGTTCATCAAACTCATTGAAAGAAACCCCTTTACCAAGGTCTAATCAAATTCAAAGCAATAGGACTTAGTGCCCTTCAATAGATTCATAGATCAAATAGAAAGAGAATGATGGAGAAGAAGAGAGAAACTAAGAGAGTGGAACAAAGCTAACCAAACGATACTACCCGACATCCTGATTAGCTTGATTAAGGTGTTTTAGTCAAATCATAAATGAATTAATGTATGGATGATTCAATATAAATCATGGATGATCAAATTTAGGGATACCCAGTTTGATCGAGATGGATACTGGCATGATGCTCTGCAACTACCAACCAGAATCCCTTCACTAGGGTCAGATCAAAATAATTGAAAGTAAATCCTTTTATTAGATTAATCTTAGAGAGAGAAATCGATGAAAAGAGAGAAATAATCTAGAAAGAGAAAGTGATACTTTTTTGAGAAAGAAAGTCGTAGAGAGAGGAACTAGAGAGAGAATATAGAGAGAGGAGAGAGGGAATAGATAGAGAGAGAAACTCTATTTTTTTTTCTTTTTTCTTTTCTTTCTTTTTCTTTTTTTCTTTTCTTCTTCCTTTTTCCCTTAAAAAATAGGAGATGCCTGCTCCCCTTCTATTCCCAGAATAGAGAAGCTCAAAAGTGGAGGTAGTTGTTGCCGGGGACGTGGGCTACGGTGATGTAGTCAGAGGATTACAAACTGGCCATCGACGATGACGATTGTAGCTAGAAAAATCAAAAAAGAGAGGTGAAAATAGGAGAATCAACCGAGCTCCCTTTTTTGACAAAATCTGGTGATTCGTTGGCCAGACACTATGGCTTAAGGACGAAAAAAGATAGAGAGGAGGATCAATTGAGGTTTATTGGCTTCTTACCTAACTTTCTAGATGCTTGAGCCTCATTTCCAATGAACATGATAAAGGGCTTTAGGAAAGAACTCCAGTGATCTGCTCTATTAAGGACCTCAATTCTCGATGGGGAAGATGGAAAACCTTTCCCTTTAAACAAAGATGGTGGGGAAGAGCTGGACTCCTCTCAGACATCGTTCTTCGACTCTAATTGTGAGTCCAATGGGAAGACAGACTCCGATCGGGAGTCCAATGGGAAGAAAGACTCTAATCGAAAGTCTTCTTTCTCTTTATTTTTTTTTGCCACTTTAAGATTCGTACAGTTGGATTGGGGTATCACATTCTTCCCTCTTAAAATAAAATTCATCCTCAAAACTTTTCTTATCTATGCTATCAAAAGTTAGAAATTCATAGTTCTAATCTCATCCTCAAGTTTTTTGATATTTTAATTCTCAATACAATTTCATCATTAAATTGTCTCATAAAGAAAGATTAATACCATAAGAGTTGATCTGAATCAGAATTATTCTTTTTTGTAATCAAAATTAATATCCTAATTCCATATAAGAATATCAAGTTTTTCAAGCAATTGATCTAATCAAATCTTCACAAAATCATAAACAAACTCTAATCTGCACTTGGTAGATGAATGTTCGAGTATAAATATATTGATTTAACATAAACAGTATGAGCTTTGAATCTAGGACAAGGACATCTACACCAATATATTCCAAGTCCAAAATCAAAAATCGATAGCCCATTGGCTCTAAATTCAAGATGCTAAAAAAATTCTTAACATAATAGATAGAGGACCCACTAGTAAAAATCATTTAGTGACATTCCAAATAATTCAAATAAAATCTTTATCATTTTCATTATCAATGAAGTCCTCTACAAAGAATATCAAATCATATCATCTATCATAAATTTCTGACTCAAAGAATTAATATTGCTGATCAATTCAAAATCATCCAAATCACCACACTTCTATCGTGCACTCTAATTTAAACCACCAAAAAATTTTCTAGATTCACTAAATAACATTTGATCAAAGTATCCTTTTGTATTATACACTGAGAAGATCCAAAATTTCAAATCCTAAGTAAAGCTATAAAAAAACTTTTGATTCTCATCCTTACATTGCCTCGAGTACATCCAGTTGGTAAATACTTAAGCTACTTATGACATTCAAAACCATCAAATAAGCCGGCCACTATAACATAAACATGAATTAAATCTTGATTCTCTTATCAATTCAATTAGATGATTCCAAACCAAACCCCTATAAGTCAAAAGAATCAAAAGAATTGCTCAATGCTCTACAAAATTAGAATGCTTTAAATCAAAATACATAAATATAACCGACTCAAATCTCTCCTAGAGTTTCCTTCATCGAGATCTTTAGCATATATCAAAAACTTTCATGATAATCATGTAAGCCTCTAAAATTTAAATTCTTAATGCAATACTAGATTTCACTGGCGACCTCATCAATAATGACAAAAGATCCCTAGGTCAATTTATAAACCCAAAGTTGAATTGAGGTTTCATACACACCATAGAGTTTACGATAGATATAAATAAGATCTATTATTTTTGCATTTAAGGATGATAAATAAAAATGTTACTAATTCCCCCAAGATGAATATCTATGTCCTAAAAATGAAATCTATTTCTTTCATGAGAAATAAACTTATTGCAATATCCCCAAATGTATTTCCTCCTCCATGCCGGTTTATGTATGATTCATATACTAGGTTCAACTTTGAAAAATATTTTAATCAAATATCATAAAAGATTTCTCTTAGTCCATCTTTAAACAATATTTTTTGAGTGAACCTTTATTTTGCCATTAAATAATTAACTTGAAATCTAGAACAACATCACAAGATTCTTCTACGTCAAATTTGAGCTTGTAATTCATTTAAATAACTGATGATCAAATTAATAATCACAATACACAATAAAATTTCATGATCAATCTTCTTGCAATTACTTTATATCGAATCCAGCCAATCATAACATGATCTATAGATTGCCCATCATGTATGAAACTATATTAATCATGATTTCTTAGTAATCTTTTCATACATAATCTGAAGATTTAACTGAAAATTATGAAGATAACTTATATTGCAAACATCAAGATATACTTTCCAATATCTCTAATGTCTACCCATCTATAGTAATTCTATGGTTGTTTTTATGTTTCTATGTGTCATAATTTATCTACTTATACTTTGATATTATATTAATTATCACTCTTCGACATAAGATCATGAATTTAAGGGTCATGGCAATCGCTGTTATACTCATGGAGAACTCTCTCCATAACCATACAAGATATTTCAAATATAATATAATATATTATAATAAATTAATAATAAATTAAGTTTAAAATCTAACTAATTAAAATCAACTTTAATCTCTTACAAAATTCTAATAATATTTAAAAGATCTTACATCAATTAAATCTCAAATAATAATCTTATAAAATATAATAATAAATCTATATCTAAACTCAATTGATACTATCGACTCTTATCTCTAAACTTATTTCCAAAGCAGTACTCAAATCCATAATTAAGAATGTAGATCTGAAAGAAAAGAAGAAGTAATGAGCTCGATAGTCCAGTAAGTAATAAATATCTAAACTAGATATTTCAGATATTATGATAGGATATAATATTCAAAAATGAATGTCATGAGTAACCATAAGAGCATATTTCATACTAATTTAAGCAAATTAAATACTTTCAAATATTCATACGTATATATAATCATAAATTCAATTCGAAACAAACAATGTATAACTCAATAGTCTTAACTATGACCACACTTATATCCTGTGGTGGGCTAGAACAAAATAATGAGCTCAATCAGAGTACTAACACATAACCCTATTGGCAGTGTCTAAAAAACCAATATATAATCTTCATTGGCAGGATTCAAAAAATCAATGCACAACCCTCATTAGTAGGATTTAAAGAATCAATGTGTGACCCCCATTGGCAGGATATGGAGAACTAATACACAACCTTCATTAATAGAGTTCAGAGAACATAGTTAGATTGAGAGTTCAAATCCAAAGTATACGAAATATTTTTGTAAGAAAATATATATATCACAATTCTGATCATCAATATGCATAAATCATAACAAATCAATGAATCATAATTTTTTAAAAATAATCTCAAATTTGCAAATCATTCTCCATTTAAATATAATTGTACAAATCACACATAAATCAAAGTCTAATTATTTACTTTCAAAATAAATTATGAAATATCTTAAAAAAATGGTTCAATATTTATCTCTGCAGAATACTGAATGTATAGATTCAATTAATCCTAAGAGAGTCCTTCAAAATCTATTATTCAAAACATATTTTAGTCAAATTTAACCACCAATATTTAAGAATAAAAATCCTATTTTTCGATATCCTCATAAGGTTTTGCAAAGCGATAGCATCCAATAACTATTCATCCAATCGAGGTAATTTTATTTGATTGTGATTAGATTGGCGGTATAGGTGATTCAATAAAAATCAAGAATGATCAAAATTATCAATACTCAATAAGAGCCAAGATGGGATTGGTACATGCTACCCAATGACTATGGATGAGGACTCGTTTATCGGCGTTCATTGAAGTTATTGAAAGAAAATCACTTTACCAAAGTCAACTTAAATTCAAAACAATAAGCCTGAGTACCCTTCAATGGATTCATAGATCACGTAAAGTGAGAATAATAGAGAAAAAAAGAAAGAAGCTAAGAGGAAGGAACAAAGCTAACTAAACAATACTATTCAACATTTCGATCAGCATCATCAAGGTGTTTTAGTCGTATCATGAATGAATTAACAGATAGTTTAATATAAATCATAAATGATCAAATTTAGGAATACCTAATCTAATCAAAATAGATACCAGCATGCTGCTCAACAACTATGGATCAGAATCTCTTTCTCTAGGATCGGATCAAAATCATTGAAAATAATCCTTTACTAGATCAATACTAAGTAGAGGAATCTATAGAGAGAGAGAAATAATCTGGAGAGAAAAATTTAGAAGAAAAAAATGATATTTTTATAGAGAGAAGGTAGAGACATCAAGAAGGAAAGAGAAAAAAATATATATTTTTTCTAGTTAGTCCCATATTTTTTTCCTTCATTCTTTTTTTTTTTTTTTCCTTCTACCCTTGGCGAAACAGGGGATGCTTGCTCCCCTTCTCTTCCCGAAACAGAGGGGCTCAAAGCCGGCGGCAGCTGTCGCTGGAGATGTGGGCTGCGGTGATGCAGTCAGGGGATCACAAACCGGCAGTCGGCGGCATCGCCTGCCACTGGAAAACTCAAGAAAGACGGGCGGAAAACGGGGAATCAAGCAAGGCGCCCCCCTCCTTTTTTTAACGAATCCGGCGATTCGCCTGTCGGAAAACTATGATTTAAGGGCTAAGAAAGAGGGAGAGGACGGTCTTCTTTCTCTCTGATTTTTTTTCCGCCGCTTTAAGATTCATGCGGCTGGGTTGGGGTATTGGATCATTTCATTCTTTATGCTTTTTCGGTTGATGATGGCAATGTCTGCATAGTGCCAAGGGAATATTTTACGTCACCTCATTTTTTTTCTGGATGAAATTGTGTTATGGAATGTATGCCAGCGGAGTTGCAGTATTCATTCATATCGGTATTGGTTATGTCTATATTTTAGGAAAACCCACGCTACTTAGTACACCACTGGGAGTGAAGAAAGATGCAAATTATCTCTGGCTGAATGCTTTTTTGCATGTTGCTATAGAAGAAATCAGACTGCTATTGTTTGTTGATAAAGAAGAAATCAGACATTTTCTAGATAGCCATATGTTGGTTGATGATGTCGGTACAAATGTTTCTTATTGAAATTGTATGCTGCTGAAATGTACAAAATCAAAGTAATCCTGTACTCATTCCTTGTTGCCAGCATGAAGTCATACCTTGCTTTTATTGTAGACAACTATGTCAACTCCTGAGGTCAATTGTTTTGGACTTCTATGTAGTCATGCTATTCTAACATCTTTAGTGCAGCAGTGTTCTTTTATGTAGGAGTGCTTAGATATGCTATGACCAGGTATAGGTTTTTATGTTCTGCTGAGTATCAGATCTCTCTGTGCACATTTTCCAGTCCAAAATTTACCCGGTGCTATTGTAGTTTAATGTTTTCAATTCGGATTAGATTTTCCTTTTATCCATCTATTCTGCAACTGTTGCATATTTTTACTATTTCCGAATCCCCTTCATATGTTTTTTGCTAATATCTTTGGACATTATTTGTTTGGAAGATGTTTCTTGTTAGTTCAACTCTAGTTAGAATTTTGTTGACCCATGTTTGGTGGACAAGGATTGACCTTAGAGATGATTCTGTACCTCTGAATCGATAATTATTCAAATCATTAAAAAAAGAAGTATTTAAATATAATAGCAATATCTTCTTTTGTACCTGCAGAACATAAACTGTCGAGATAATTATAATTGCAGAAATGCTCACCTTAATATGTTTACAATTTTACTTGTGGTTTTATTCCTTTTCAATATC
>KE504823.1:699716-725092 GCA_000441515.1 Elaeis oleifera
TTGCTTGCTTTCCTTTTGCCCACAAATGCTTCTGAACTTTTAAGGCTTTTAGTTTTGCTCAGAAACAAATATTTAGGCTTTTGGCTTTATAAACTTTTAAAATTCATATATAGAAGTTTGCGTGTCTTCTTTTCTTTGGTCTATGGTGACAAACATTTCTATTTTTTATTGCATTGCAAAATTTACTTTGGAGTGAAAAGATTGGCTTAAAAAATAAAGAGGTAGACTTATAATAGAATGGAAGAGTAATGACAAGGAGATCAGAGAAGCAATTAATTGGCTTGTTCTAAGCAAGAAATTGATGGGCTTGTTTAAAATGAAAGGAAGATGAAAGAAGTTACAGAGAAAAGGAATTAAAGAGAAAATGGATAATAGAGTTAGTACAATGAGCATATCTTTTTTTTCCTAAAGTGAAAAATAAGTATGAAATATTCACAAAAAGATAAACGGGAGATGCACGTCAGAGAATAAAACTGAACTAGGACTAATTATTGATCAAACATCAGAGAATAAGATTGATAGAACAGATTGTCAGAATTGGTAGAATGAATGATTGCCACGATGGTAGATTCTTATAAGAGACATGTTACAGCTTCCATGGAACATTTAAGTTGCTATATGAGTTGCTAAGGTCAAGGTCTCAATTACAGTATTGTTCCATTACAAGAGACCACCTAAGAGACTATTATTCTGTTATAATGGCTACAGTGGCCATTGTTTGCCCCATTCTATGCGATTTGGTGTTGTTGAATATTAAAATAATAACTGTTATAATAGTGTTATAAAGGACAATAACAGATAAAAACAGAAAAATAGCAGCATTCTTGTCCTGTTCACTGTTTTGTTGTAAAAAAATATTCTTTTCAGGTCGTACGAACTTTGTTTGGAAGAAGAATTGGTAGAAGATTGAATATTAGAGAGAAATATTATTTTATTATTGGGAATAATGGAAATGCCAAATTATTGCCCTTGTTTGTGTTATAACATTATAACAGGTGTCGATTAAACCATGGCTAAGATGAATATCATTTAGGATGGTGACATGGATACTGATGTGAAAAACAGTGAAGCCCCAAATTCATCATGGTTACATTAACAAAAATTACATACATGCATGCATATACAACCAACTTTATGGATTCCATCAGAACACCTGCCATTGAAACATATCATTAGTTATTTAGAGTTTATCATCTAAAACAACAGTCAGGGAGACTTATCTTTTTGGTGAATGGTCAAGAAGCATGAGGTTGTATGTCTTAATAAGAGAGGATATCATTCTCGGAATATTGCCTTATGAAGAAAACATAAGGCTCTTAATCATCCTTCTCTGTATAAGACAACATGAAAATGTTTTAAACAAGATGAATGGCCAAACTAGATTTATGCAACTTGTTTAATAACGGATCCCATTATACAATAGAACAATTAACTTATTTAAATATTAAAAATTGAGCATCGTAAAGAAAAAATTGAGTAATGAGACAATATAAAATTTATATGAAATATTATCATTGTTAAAAATCAAATTCAGTTTATAACAAGATGAATGGCCAAACTCGATTTGTGCAACTTGTTTAATAATTTATAACAGATTCGATTAGAAAATGGAATAATTAACTTATTAAATATTAAAATTAGGCATTGTAAAGAAAATATTGAGTAATGAGATGATATAAATTTATACGAATATTATCATTGTTAAAAATCAAATTCGGTTCGCAAGGAAAAGAATTTGGTAACCAAAAAATAGGGTTAGATATTTACTGATGAAACTAATTCGTCCCAGAAAGCCCATAAGCAATTAGTAAACAGAACTATAAGAAAACAACAATTTCACAAAATAGTCTGTGTTTGTAACAAAACTTTGTATGTCTCTAATAAATAAACTTTGAGCCACAAAATATTATCATTACCAAAATACAACCAGTTTGCAGCAAAACTAATTTGTTGGCAAAGTAAATTATAAATAATTGGCAATGAGAACTATTTCATTGTAAAAGCCTATACAACGTCCCTGATCATCATCAAACAGTGAGTATTCTACGTCGAAACTATGTATATTGACAACAGAGGTACATTTATCAATGAAATATTATCATCACTAAAAATCATATAGATAATTAGCAATGAAAAATATTTCAATGTAAATTTACACAGCGATGTGCGGTGAAACCTTGTTTTATCACTAGATAGTTTACATTTTGCGACAAAACTATCAATAAATTATTTAGCAATGAAATAGTATCCTCACCAAAAAATCAAAATCCGTTTGCAATAAATTATTTTATCACCATATATAAAGAATATTAGTGACAAAACTAATTTGTCACCAAAAACTGTACTTTTTTTATTTTACATCCACAATAAAACGTTTGGAACAATTCATTTTGCTGTGCAAGTCTTGTAGCCATGCACCGTATTTTAAGAATTGTCAAAGTAATGGGCCAAATAATGTACTTTATATATAGATGCACCGTTTTCCCCCTCACAACCTGCTCAATGTGTTGCTAGTGGCCCTGCAGGACTTCAGAAGAAGGAATTACGTGCACCGGTCCCATATATGTGCAAACAGACTGAAGTTCTTCTAAGTACCTTTGTCTAGGAAAAATATTTAATAGTATTTTAGCCATTTTGAAAAGGCGATACCTGCATCACTGCTTACTATCATCGAAGAGTGTCAAAAGTTCTCATGGTTGCAAGGCCATATTTAGCATATGTAGCGGAAGCGCTGAACTTATGGTTGCTACTTGTTCACACTTTAGGTGAAATGACTTGAAACAATTGGTGCATCGTTGCCAGTTCAGCATTCTGGCAGCTTAAGTGGTTCCAGATATTTGCTTTTCTAAAGTACAGCTTAATTTAGTTGTCAGAGTAGTTACAAAGGATAATCAAATTAAATAATTTGCTTTTATTCTAGTATTTTCTTTATATGTTCATAATCTTTGTGCTCTTGTTTAAAATGTGTCTCCTTTTCTATTAGAGAACCAGCACTTGTGAAGAGAATTGGTGCTGCAACTGCTCTTGAAGTTAGAGCAACAGGCATTCCTTATGTTTTTGCTCCATGTGTTGCGGTAACAAGGACATAAACCATCCTGTTCTGTGAATTTTGGTTCTTACAGAAAAGATAAATAAGCTAAACATATCTTGCAAGAACATCCTGGACCACTGTGTTTCAGTCTTCTTCTTCTGCTTGAGCGTTGTGCAGGTTTGTAGAGATCCAAGATGGGGTCGCTGCTATGAAAGCTACAGTGAAGATCCAAAAATTGTCCAAGAAATGACAGAAATCATCCCTGGCCTACAAGGAGAAATTCCAAAGAATTCTCGCCAAGGAGTTCCCTTTGTTGCTGGACTGTAAGATATTTCTGCCAACAGCATCTTCAATTATGTTAGTTTCATCCATTGAATTTTCCTCCATATAAAGCCAACATCTTTTAGTTTCAATTTTTGTCTCTCATTCTAACAATTAGAAGTAAGCTTAGTGAGACATATAAGTAAATGGAGAAAAATTTGCTAACTCAACTGTTGAAAGGTAGGGCTTATAGCTGTGGTCATTAATGCAATAATCTCCTGAAGTCATTCTTCTGAAAGGCTCCTTTTTTAAAGAAAATTGTTTAATAAAGGAAGTTTGAAATCATGTTTTGTGTTTATATGTCTGCTGGTGGTTATAACTCTTGATTTGGTTTGAGCTTTTTGAACCTGCAAAGGTTAAATTTTTTATCATTGTTATTACTTATTTGCTTCAAGCCCATCAAAAAACCTTTGATCCTTTCATCAAAGGAATGGGATACTGTGAAAGATCCTTTCATCAATGGAATGAGATCCCAAGATAAAGTATATTCCCAAATTAAATAATATCTACAGTTGTGTTGAGTGATTATTATTCTGCTTTTACATCCAGCAAGAGAAATGTTGCTGCATGTGCTAAGCATTATGTTGGCGATGGCGGAACATACAAAGGCATCAATGCGAACAACACCATCATCAGTCTGCATGGGCTGCTCAGCATTCATATGCCTCCCTACTATGATGCTATCATTAAAGGTGTCTCAACTGTGATGGTCTCCTATTCAAGTTGGAATGGAGTGAAAATGCATGCTAACCATTACCTAGTGACGGACTTTCTCAAAAACAAGCTCCATTTCAGGGTTGGTGGATGGTCCTCACATCCATACTCCGATGCATAGCAACTCATAATTTATTGGTTTCTGTCATGTTGATTCCTAAAATATCAATTTCTATATATGTTAAGGCTGAAATCTTTCTTTTCGTATATTAATAGGGTTTTGTAATATCAGATTGGCAAGGTATTGACAGCATTACCACTCCTCAACATGCTAATTACTCGTATTCAATACAAGCAGGAGTTCATGCTGCCATTGACATGGTTAGCATCCAAGATTCACCTTATGGCATCATGTGCTTCATTAGTTACAAGCTGTGTGATAGATTGATTACCTTCATCAATTTTTCAGCTTACTTTTTTTATCCCTCCATGAAGTATGAGGACATTAAGGGGAAAAAATTCTAAAAGAACAAAACTAGACCCCGTTTGTTTGGATTTAAACATCTTAATGAGTACCAAAAGATATAAATGGCAATAGTTATGCAGAGTATAAAAGACATAAATGCACTACATGTGTGAAATCTTTTTAATCTGAAAGTCTGATTTTGCTTCACTTGTATTTTCTGCAATAGATGACTTTTATTTTGTTATCTCCCTCTGCGCTTCCACCTTTCATTCCATTTTTAATGCTGGATCCTCTCTCCAGGGAATGTGCTGAGGAGAGAGGTGCCAACCAGCAGACCAAGTTCTTGGCTGGCAGCTATTATCTTTCTCAATTTGTATGTTTTGCAGGTAATGATTCCCCATGACTACCCAGAGTTCATTGATGATCTGACATACCAAGTCAAACACAACATCATCCCCATGAGCCGAATCGATGATGCTGTAAGAAGGATCCTTCGGGTCAAGTTCACCATGGGTCTCTTTGAAAACCTTATGCTGATCTTAGCTTAGCTGATGAGCTTGGGAAGAAGGTTTGTCACTTTCTTGTACTGCCTTGCCAACTCATGAGCTACATTCAGTAGTCAAAATAGGATGAACCACAGAACAGTAAAAGAAATGATAAACCAAAAGTTCTATCGTTCGGTCCGATATTTGTCTGATATTTTTTCTTGCAGACAAACTTAATTCAGTTGCTCCCATAATAATGTTGTTCGATCACTGAAAACTATTATTTCTAATAGGAGCACAGGGAACTGGCTAGGGAAGCTGTGAGGAAATCACTTGTGCTGCTAAAAAATGGAAAGTCTATCAATGATACACTGTTGCCTCTTCCTAAGAAGGCAAAGAAGATTCTTGTCGGTGGGAGCCATGCCGACAACTTGGGCCATCAATGTGGAGGATGGACTATCACTTGGCAAGGACTCAGTGGGAACAATCTAACAACCGGTAAACATTCAAAACATCTGAGATTCACTTTGCTTCTCATATCTTTCAGACATAGCAGAGCATGCTAATGTTTTAAACTCCAATCGATACTTTTCAATAGGAACCACAATCCTTGATGCCGTGAAGGCCACTGTAGACCCCACCACCGAGGTTGTCTACTCTGAGAACCCTGATTCGGACTTTGTCAACCATGGTCATTTCTCTCATGCAATTGTAGCAGTCGGAGAGCAGCCATATGCAGAGATGATCGGAGACAACTTACAACTTACAATTCCTGACCCTGGCCCAAGTGTGATCCAGAATGTCTGCAGAACCATAAAATGTGTTGTCATCATAATCTCCGGACGGCCTCTTGTGATCGAACCATACATGCACATGATCGATGCTCTAGTAGCTGCATGGCTTCCTGGGACTGAAGGCCAGGGTGTAGCAGACATGCTCTTTGGTGACTATGGATTCTCTGGCAAGCTCTCTCGGACATGGTTCAAGTTTGTGGATCAGCTCCCAATGAATGTAGGCGACCCACATTATGATCCTCTTTCCCCTTTGGTTTTGGTCTTACTACAAAGCCAGCAATGGCAAACTAGTAGTTCTTTTGGCACAAATTTAGGGAACATAGATGGCTTACTAGCTTTGAGTCTACAAGAAAGTAGTAATCAATTCAGGCTTAATAAGGGTGTAGACTATTGTTCTTTACTTTGAAGAAAGATCGCCATTTTCACGTTTTTATCATGAAGGGTTCAAATGAAAAACTTGTTCTTCCAATATCTATATCATCTTGACATTTGAGATATGAAAGTGGTTAACATCCATTTGGGACCATGAAAAGGGATGCTTTTAATCAGATATTTTGTTTTCTAACTCAAAGGTTTGAGTGATCCTTTCTATTTTCATTTTTTGGTCCAATTGGAGTTCAAATTGCATCTAAACTAGTCATCAGCATAGAAAATATCAGATTCACAAGTCCGATATTACTATATTTAACACTTACAGACCCCATAATGCTACATTTAATCCAAACCGAGCAAGTCCATGTTAATAATAATCAAGTTACGGAATAATTAAAGTGATAGAGTTTGATCCCATTATTGAGGTCCATAACATAGTCAGGCCAAAAATCTACATCTGATACATATGGAAGCTCTCTATTTACAAAACAATAGAAATCATATTTTAATCAAAATATGCAGATTTCATGCAATATAGATAAACAACATGCATAATATCACATAACAAAAGCATTACCTCTGAATTATTTCTACTTGCATCGAAAACAGAGTGGGCATGCCAGTCCAATTAATTAAGATCAGAAAGGATATCATGAACTTGCATGTTGTTATCCCTATGGAACGTTGTTTCATATGTGTACTCTTAAGTAAGGATTTTATGAACTCGTTTGTTATCTCTGTGAACTTTGTTTGCGGTAGTTGTGGCTGTTGCCACTCCAAAATTCCTCATATGCTATGGAGATTAGTTTCTTGGAGTTAATTATATATAAAGTAACGTTCGCGCCCAATATTTACAAGTATCAGCGTGCATGTCCCATTGAAGTAACCGCAAACCATCCTCACCTTACCATTTCCGGCCATGCATAACGAGCTGAAAACCAAGGTAAACCATGATCATCTAATAAGAATAGACAGTACATAAAGATGCTGCTAATATGAAAAATAAGCAGATAAACTTTTTTGTCTCAAAGACAGTTAGAAAAGATAGGTTATATCTGCATTTGAAATCCAAAATCTTTGTTAATATTTTGAGGTAGGTCAAATTTTATCATCGAGCATAAGATCCAAATCAATCTAGAATACTAAGCAGGAAAATCGGGTCTAATCTTTTTGACTGAAAAAATCGGATCTAATCAAGATTCAGTAAACCTAAATCAATCCAAAAAAAAAGAATGGATTTAATTTAAAATTTGACTCAGCCCAACTGATCCTTTAAACAATTCAAATCGGATCTAAATGGGTTGAATTGGGTCGAGTCATGGGTCAATCCGATCCGTTTGTAGCCTTAGATAGAGAGGATAAACTTACGGAGGGTTGTCCTACTGAAGGGATAATTTTTTTCTATGAAATATGACCTTGTGAGCCTTTGGTCGGAGAGGTAACTGTAGTTTAAGAGACCCACACTAAAATAAGAGTGAATAAGGATAAAATTCTAACCAAAGAGGATAAGTTTCCTCTATTCTACAACATAAATCTATTCCACTAAATGGATAGAATAAATTATCTAATTAAATTATTTTTGAGACTTTATAAATATAATTATCGATATATTTCAGAATTCTTTCCAAGTCAGTGTGGCTGTCCAGAGATAATTATAAAGATTTTGATCAATCAATTAAAATCTATCATATAGCCGGTCCTAGAGACATGTAGGGAGTTTTAAAATTTTTTCTTGAAAAATTGCAGCAACATTTCTTGAACTTTGACTCATTTTATACTTAGACTCCAAAAGAAAAGTTTAAATAGATCCTAAAATTTTAAAAAGTTGCAAAGAGATCTAGCTCTATCTTTGCTAGACTACGTTATAACATGAGGGTCACCATAGATATTAAATTTATGAAATACCATACGTGCCTTTCTCAAAGTTTTTTGATTTTGGTGCGATGTGGAGTGGAGAAAAAAAGAGTCACGTGACCATCATCTTCCTTTTTTTTTTTTTTTTTTTTTTGTACTGTAGTCTCTGTTCCCCATCCATTATAGAAAAGTTGAAAAAAAAGAGAGAGGGAAGAAAGAATATAGATTAAGCAGAAAAAGAAGGATCATATGAAATATAGAGAGCATGGATCAAAAAAAGAATGAGAAATCTGGATCATAATGATTTCAACTGCTACCAACAACTATGCTTTCACCCAATGCTCCGGTCAAAATACCTTAATATATTGTGACTATAGGTTGAGCGCATCCGTGAAGACCTTATAGACCATGGCTAATCTTAGCCAAAGATTCTTTGACTGCTCCATTTTTTAGATAATGGATATCTTGATTTTCTTTAATTTTTTATCGCCCATAGCTCATCCATTTTTTAATTTCTTAATATAGAAAAGAAGAGGGTGTGAGTTTTTTCAGTGGTATAATCTCCGCCCTCACCATATATAAGAGATCTCATGAATAAATTGATCTAAAAAATAAAATATAGGGACTAAATTTTGTATCTAAATCTAGCTATTTCAAATATCTCGATGGTGTTGAAGATGCAATCAGATGACGGCCGTCCATTAGGATAAAAAAAACAACAAAATAAGCATAGGCTCCCATGATTTTTTTCAAAAAAAATAATTTACTCAGTAGTTAAAAAGAAATAAGAATATTTTGATCGTTAATTCTTTCCATTAATACCGTTAAGGTGGAGACAGATCTTTTTGCAATGTTTTCAAAATTTGACAATCCGTTTGAAATTTTTTTATCTAAATGTAAATGTGTGTAAGTTCAAAGAACGTTATTTTCTTTCTTTTTTTTTCCTTTTTAGTTGGCGATGTCATTACAGTCACGATCAGTTTTCACGGTCACGTGACAAACGGACGAGATATATTGGGCATGATAGACGGAAAGTGATTCCCCATCCGGCCATGGTCAAGTCTTATCACCTGGTCACATGCAACAACATGGATTGGAGCATGTTGCAGCCAAGACCGCATTTATTCATCAGAACCCTTGTCGTGCACTTTCCAGAGGAAAACTATTATTGCACGCCAGCAAAATGAGTAGCTGTCATCTTGCGTCCTACTAACGTGATAGCCGGCCGTTTAGCCTGCCAGCACCACCACAGCAACGTGGTGGAAAAGATCCCATAACGGCTACATTTGCTCTCTTATTTATTATTTCAATCTCCGTACCGTTCTTCTTTGTTCCCTGATTGACCCCTAATATCCTCCCACCGTGGACCCAGGATTTTATCACCAGATCCTAGGGCAGATCTCGATCCAACGGTCGAGATTGGTTAACTAGGGTACCTACTAAGGGATTAGATTACTGTAAGGGGATTAATTAGGGGCAAATTGGGGATTACGTTCTATTCAAAATCTGCTCGGGAGGCCCTCCGCCCAAGTTGCCAAGTCCCCACGATCTTGATTTTAGTTAATTAATTATTTGGACTTAACGTTATTTTTCCTGTTACTTGTTATGTTAAAACCCCTATAAATGTCTCCGTGTTGCTCTCACCGTCTCCTCTCAGACCAAAGCTCCCCCCACCCTCCACCCCCCTCTCTCTCCTTCTCTATCTTGTTTCCAGACCGAAAGGGGAGCGGTGAAATCGGAGTTTTAGGGTTTTGGTAGGGAATATTTTCCTTCTTCCACCCTGTGAATGTTTGTTTCTTTGCTTCTTGATAGGTTTCTTATTTTGTTCAAATTTTTTAGCTTCTTTGAAGATTTTAATGGCATTATTTGGTTTACAATCTAGTTTCCGGCTCGTGATTGGGTCTGATGTTGTGGATAAGGCCATGAATCAGCCAATGCCGGTGATTTGATTCTTGTTTCTTGGTGTACCTTTAGAGTTTCTGGCGATTTTTGTGTTGCTTTAAGAGGAAGGAGCTTATTTATTGTTTTCATTTTCTCTTTCGTCGTAAAAGTTATTACTTTTCAGTGATTTTCTTTCAGTATATCTGTGTTTTGTGGCTTGTTATTTGGGTTTCTGTGATTCTTGTTAGGCTTTAGGGTGGGAGGGAGATTGGTTCCTTTAAAGGTTCCAATGGCAAGATGTATTCTTTTGCTTCTGAACTTGTTTTCAGCTCGTGATTTCGGTTCTTTTATGGTGATTACAGCTCCAATTCGGTGCCGGTGATCTGGTTCTTGATTCTGTCTTTCCAAACTGTTGAGATGGGGGGTTTTGTGGTATTTCACCGATCTTTACCTTTTTCTATAATCAGGACTGGGGATTTAAAGATTCTTGCGTGGGTCTAACTGGGAGGAGCTAACTTTAGCTCCAATTGCTCTTTAAGTCTTGAAAGGTTGTGCTTTTTAGGAAATAGGTACATCTCTTTTGTATGAACTTTTGAAGATCTCCGTGTTCTGGGATTATTCTTTGTTTCCCTGAGATTCTTTTAAGATTTCTTATTTACTTTCTTGGATCATACCATTGATTTTGTGCTTTGGATTTTTCGTTTTAATATTGGCTGTCTTGCGGGCAGAATCGTGGTTAGAAGAGTTTTCTGTGTGGATTTAAGTTGGATTATAGCTTATTTATTGCTCTGCTTCTCTTATATTGCTAAAGCTGTGCATTTTAGACCAAAAAAAAAAACTTTTTTTAGGGCATCTTGGGTTCTGCTTATTTTATCTTTTGCTCTGCTTTTCTCCTAGGTTGCGCCAAAAGATTTTTAAAAAAATGGGCATCTCGGTTTCTGCGTATTCCCTTTTCGAGGTTTCCATTTTTTGTCTGCCGTCTTGATCATTTTTTATTGAAGAGAGATATTCTTAGTTAGATCCCAAGAATTTTCCAGATTTGTCTCTGCATTTACTTAAGTATTCCATGCATCAAGAGTTCCTGTCTTCCTTTTTTACATGGGTTTATCATTATTGTTCTTTCGTCCCCCCTTTCCGGATTACCTGTGGTCACCACTTTGCCTGAAAGCGTCACTTGCATGGATCACTGTTGATTGATGTAACTTTCTTTGTGGATTTGTTGGTGCCCCAACTACCACAGCATGTGCTGCACGAAAAGCATGTAGATGTCATAGATTTCTAACCAAATGAAAAAATGTCAACATTAAATTTTTTTTTTTCTTTCTTTTGTTTTTTTGATACTTTGTGTTCATTGTAATTAATTGTTGCCCTACCTGATTTGGTGATGTTTGGTGTAGAATGATTTGGTCTTATCCACCTATCCACAGCTTCTGTTAGTGCACTGCACATCATCATTCAACAAATATATAATATTACATGCTGGAGTATAGTCTTGGCTGAGTCTCTTTCATATACCCTTTCTTCAAATTTGTTCTTTGACCATTTCTTGTAAGCCCTTTCAAACATTGTCTGTTTGATTTGGATTATAATTGAATCTGTCAATTTATTTGGATCAACAAGAAGCTTTGCTTTTCTACCAAAGAAAACAACAGGCTTTGCTTGTTATTATGTGCTGAATAACTCTTCTATTTGAGTTTGGTAGCAACAGACATTAATGATCTCTTTATTTATAATGTCCATAATGTTTACTCTCCATAGCAACATTGCATATTTTGAACCTGCATTCTAATTTTATGAATCCTGATATCAGGTCAATAGAAAGATTCGACAAGATTGCTTGTTGTTTGAGAATGGCAACAAATTGGACATCTCTACTCAGTGTTTTATTAATCTTATGTTGGGCATTGATTGGAGAAGCAGAATATATGAAATATAAAGATTCAAATCAACCAGTGAATGTCCGGGTGAGAGATCTAATGAAGCGAATGACTCTTCCAGAAAAGATCGGTCAGATGACACAGATTGAGAGACAGGTTGCATCAGCTCAAGTTGTGAAAGACCACTTCATAGGTATGAGTCTTATTTTATTATGGACTGTTGTTCTTATTTGTGAATAAGGAGTAGAAAAATATGTAGCCAATATACAGAAGCTGAAGATGTTGTCCTCCAGGTAGCCTACTGAGTGGTGGGGGAAGTGTGCCTAAACCGCAGGCATCGGCTGAGGATTGGGTTAATATGGTAAATGAGTTTCAAAAGGGCTGCCTATCAACACGTTTAGGGATTCCAATGATCTATGGGATTGATGCTGTCCATGGCCATAACAACGTATATAATGCAACAATTTTCCCACACAATGTTGGTCTTGGAGCAACAAGGCAAGTGTACAGCAATTTTTAATTAACTGAAGTGTTGGTCACTTGATAAAATTCCACCTTGTAGAAACAGTCTGAGTTCTGCGGTTGTCATATTTCTATAGTTTTATACAGTCGTACCTAGACAGCATGCCTTCATTACATCTCCATGTAAACTACTATGTTGTGAAACTTATTGCTATTTTGCATGGATATAAACTTTGTCAATCAATGGTACTCTTCTTTTCCCCCTCCAGAGCTGCTTGAGTTACATCCACATGAACTTGCTTTGTGCATCTCAATTTTTTATTAATGTGCTCTTAATCCATATTTCTTATTAAATACAAATACAATAAGCATAACCGTCAAGCCTTGTCCTAGCTATTCAAGGTCAACTCTAAATCTTCCTATTTAGGGCTAATTAAATGCACATTTTATTTGCTGGGGAAAGAAATTGGTGTTGATGTCTCTTTTTTATATATTAATCAATCCAATACGAGATAATTAAGGCAGCAAACTCCAGACTAATTAAGGAAAAATTGTTACCCTTTTATAGTTTGTTTCCTGCAGTCCAGTCATATCCCCTTCTAGTCAAACCAATCCAATTTCAGTAATTTCTAACCTTGAATAGGAAAATCCTTGAGCACTCACACAAAAAGAATGTTTCTAGTTCTTGTTGTGTTTGTGATCTTACCAGAAACTTGCCTTTCATCAGGGATCCTGATCTTGTAAAAAGAATTGGTGCTGCAACCGCTCTTGAAGTCAGAGCAACAGGCATTACTTACGCTTTTGCCCCATGTATTGCGGTAAACATCAAAACCAATACTTCCAGTAAATTTTTTTGTAGTTTTGAATTTTCAATACAGAATACCTTTGAGAAAAGAATTTTTCAATATTGGAACATAATAGAATGAGTTTTTTCACAGCACCTCTTTGTACTTTCTGATTATGGATTTGTTTGAGATGTTCAGGTTTGTAGAGATCCAAGGTGGGTCGATGCTATGAGAGCTACAGTGAAGACCACAAGATTGTCCAAGCAATGACTGAGATCATCCCTGGTTTACAGGGAGATCTCCCTGTAAATTATAGCAAGGGTTTCCCTTATGTCGCTGGAAAGTAAGGGATTTAAATCTAATAAGCATTTAAAAGAAGTATCTTGTTAGTATGTTTGTTTATTTCACAATATTATTTGCCACCTAGTCTTCATTTGTGTCGTATACTGAAACTTCTTAATTATTCCAGTCAAATTTATGTTGTTTTATTTTGCATATAACATTTTGGTATTTGTAAGATTCATTGGTTTTAGATCTCATGTTCTAAAAGACAAGAAATACAACAGATAATGCACCTAAACAAAATTTTTCAAATTCTAAGTTGGAGCTTGATAGCTCCAACTTTACCATAGCATAGTAAAGAACTCATAAAGAAATTCTCTAGAGCTTAAAATAAAGCTCATGTGGTTTAATTGTTATGTCTGTCATGGCTGGCATATTGACACTGACGCCATTGCATATTTGGTAAATCAAGAAGTCTAATAAAATAATAACTGGTTGGACAGGAACAATGTAGCGGCCTGTTCCAAGCACTTTGTTGGCGATGGTGGGACACATAATGGGATCGATGAAAATAATACTATAATCGATCAGCGTGGACTTTTCAGCATCCATATGCCTGCTTACTATGACTCCATCGCCAAGGGAGTCTCTACAGTCATGGTTTCTTACTCTAGCTGGAATGGTTTGAGAATGCATGCCAACCGTGGTCTAGTCACAGGCTTCCTCAAGAATAAGCTGGGTTTCAAGGTAGGGATGTTTGCCAAAGCTTTTCTTTCTTTTATTTTCTTTTCTTTTTGAGAATAAACGTTCACTAAATATTATAATATTAGCCTAGCCAATTCCAATTTTGATCATTGCTTGCATTAACTTTTAGTATTAATGTTACATTACTGAATGTTTAATGGTGATAAAATTTCAGGGCTTTGTCATATCAGATTGGCAGGGCATTGATAGGATTACTACTCCACCTGGTGCAAATTATACCTACTCTGTCCTCGCCGGCGTCAATGCCGGTATTGATATGGTCAGTATTCCTTGCCACTGTATAAAGTCAATAGCTGCTGTTACCATTGTGCTGTTGAAGGATAAAGAAAATATTATCACAATAGCTTGTTGAAGTACTAATGCTCTAATTTATATCCCTTTGTTACAATGTGGGGAACTGCTTTTTGCATCAATTTTGAAAACTTGAATGGTCTTGAGGTGCCCAATGCCCATTGACCTGTCTGAAATACAAAAGTTGATGACTCATTGCCCAATGCCCATCGACCTGTCTGAAATACAAAAGTTGATGACTCAATGTCACAGCAGAGGATGCTAGAGGATTAAGGATCTTGTTATTTGTTTTGTTTCTTTGAAACATTATTCATGAGTTCATTTAAGGGAATATTAGACATTTATCAATACTCAATCATGGAACAATTTTCATAGTTCCATGTTCACGGATCAATTTTTATTTCCATCTACTATTTTGTATCCTTACATTATCTCTTGGGGGTGTAATGCAGGTAATGGTTCCTAATGATTATACTCAGTTTATTGACACTTTGACATCCCTTGTGAACAACAAGTTCATCCCCATGAGCAGAATTGATGATGCTGTAAGAAGGATTTTGCGCGTGAAATTCATCATGGGTCTCTTTGAGAACCCCTTGGCTGATCTTAGCTTTGTTGATCAGCTTGGGAAAAGGTCACTTGCTTTTCAACCTGCTGTTCCTGTGTTATTTGATCATACCTAATTCTTCTTGTCCTTTATAAAAAACATCCTGATCATCAAACTACTGCCACTTTTGTGTTGAATGAAAAATGCTTGTTTCTTACAACTATTGGATCTTGTACAGGAGCACAGAGAATTAGCAAGGGAAGCTGTAAGGAAATCACTTGTGCTGTTGAAAAATGGGAAATCTACTAACAAACCATTACTACCCCTCCCTAAGAAGGCACCAAAGATTCTTGTTGCTGGAAGTCATGCAGATAACTTGGGCTACCAGTGTGGTGGGTGGACAATTGAGTGGCAAGGAGGTAGCGGCGAAATTACAGTCGGTGCGTTCACTAAAACATCCCTTGCTTATTTTGTTCTGTTTCTCATTTTTGACATATTTTTATGTTTTAGATTAATCATGTCCCTAATATGTTAGTATGATGTAAATACTATGCATTTGGCATAATTGTTTAATTATGTTATTCAGTAACATAAGATTATGCAAGATTGTTGTTTTATTTCTCCTGGAGAGGAGAGTTAAAAACCATAAGATACAAACAGCCATGATTGCTGTGGATCTATTAATTGTCCAAGTGACTAATGATCAACACCACAGAAGCACAATTTTTGCGATCCTACATCTTTCTTCTGTTTTTTGAACCCTAAAGCCTCATAAGGTACATCCCCAGTTATTGCTTTATATTGTAACCTCCTGGTATCTATTTTATATCTTAGTTCCACTTGCCCTCATCAAAAATCCATCACTCAATATTGCAACCCTTTCCAGAAATGTTTATTACTTGCAAGACGATGATTTCATGCTTCTCTAGTCCCAAGCTTAGATTGCCATTCACGGTGGTGTAATGCTTGCTTTTGAAGCACTGTGTACAGAACAATAATTTAGCATTCCTGTAAGATTTTTGTCGCTGGTTCAGAGTGATCATTTTATTTAGTGTCAATAGCTTGAGAGCTATCTATCAAGAGTCTCGTCTTGCTTTTGAAGCACTGTGTACAGAACAAATAATTTAGCATTCCTGTAAGATTTTTGTAGCTGGTTCAGAGTGATCATTTTTATTTAGTGTCAATAGCTTGAGAGCTATCTATCAAGAGTCTCGTCTTGGAGATGAGCATGGAAAGCATGAAAATCTTGGAGTAAACTCACCGATAAATTGTTATTGCTTTACAGGAACCACCATCCTTAATGCCATTAAATCTACTGTGGACCCTGCAACCAATGTCTTGTTCTCTGAGAACCCTGATGCCAACTTTGTCAAGAGTAACAACTTCTCTTACGCCATTGTTGTTGTTGGGGAACACCCATACACTGAAATGTATGGAGACAGCCTCAACCTCACCATTCCTGATCCCGGCCCCAGTACCATCCAGACAGTCTGTGGTGCTGTCAAATGCGTAGTTGTCGTAATCTCTGGCAGGCCTGTTGTGATTGAGCCCTACGTTACTCTGATAGATGCGCTTGTGGCTGCATGGCTTCCTGGCTCTGAAGGCCAGGGTATTGCTGATGTCCTTTTCGGGGATTATGGATTTACTGGGAAACTTCCTCGCACCTGGTTCAAGTCTGTGGACCAGCTGCCCATGAATGTTGGCGACAAGAGTTATGATCCATTGTTCCCATTCGGATTTGGCTTGACAACTAAGCCAAGAGCAGCGAGGTAGAGATCAAATTCCAGCAGACAACTGTAATCAAGATTTTTCTTATTTTTCGTATTGTAGATGTTAAAAACGATTATCTGATGAGGTTCATTGCTTCATATATTTGATGTTAAATTAATGAGATAGATGGTTCGTCTTCATTCAGGTTTTCTGCTTTTGCTTTTGTGAGAAAGGACTGATATCACAGATGTTTCTTTGTTCTCTTGTAATATGAGAAACAATATCAATATTTATTAAGATTCAATTGAAACTACAATACTGAACAGTGGGATTTATTGGAGGTACAAGACTATTTTGAAGTCTCTGTCCCTTCATGTATACATAATATTATGCTTGTGTTCTTTGTGTAACACGCCGTACGCCTATTCTTGGAGGGTAAATGGAGATAGAAACAAAAGACATTTAAAAGCTGGGAGCTTAATTCTCTAGTCTGAAATCACAAGGGAGTGGATGCTACAAGTATCATCACAGCGAGTCTGTCATTACGAATGCAAGCATAATATTATTGAAATAAAATATATTTATGGAAATCGGATGAGTGTTGATACATATCCCGAAAAAATTCCCTAAGCAGCCAGTAAAACGGTGTTGACAGGTTGTTTGGTGCTGTTTCTTTATTTTCTAAAAAAATATTTTTAAAAACGGATTTATTTAATTCTTAATGAAAAAAATTCTTTTATATCTTTAAAATTTGCTAATCATATCTGCATAACTGCATTTCATAGATGTGTTTACATCTCATAAAAGAACAAGCTGGAAGCTAATTTTTATTTTATCTTCTCTTAGAAGTTAGAATAATATTTTAACTTCTGCCTCAGATGGAAGCACTTCTTAGATGATATTATAAAGCACTTAGATTCCAATTGGCTGTCGAGACAGTGAGAAAAAAAAGTTACACCAGAATCTTCTTTTGCAATATTTGGTACTAGAAAAAAATTTCAAAAGTAAGACTTTTTGGGATAAAATTGGGCCCAAGATATGCTCTAATTACATAAATGTTTCTCCTCCTCGTGAGTTAGCAGTATTGCAAAGACAGGTCAAAGAAGTTTCCAGTTGGCAATTTAGTTGAGAATTATCACAGACAAACAGAAAAGGAAGTTTAACAACTTCCTCATTGATTTTTTTACTTGAATCAAAAATTAAATTGCATTCTTTCTTTTAGCATAAATGATATTTTTTTGAATTTTTAGATAAATTATAAAAATTCTTTGAAGTTAAAATTATACTTAAATTAATAATTTTAAAAATCTACATTTACATCTTTTACATTTACTTAAATCCTGCAGTTTAATTCAATCCATTAGACATCCGTTAATGTATAATGGGACTCAAAATGCTATATAATAAAATTTTCTAAAATGATCAAAATGACCTTCAACAAAGGATGAGCAAAATAAAAATCCTTCTCCCCTCCGGTCTTCGAACAACCCCAATACCTCCACCTACAAGCACATCTTCGAAACCTTCATCAAGAAGCACGTCCTCCTACCCCTTCTCATCTTCCTCTCCCCTCCTTGCCTAATCCTCTCCTTTCTTCGCCGCCGCTGCCTTTTCCTCCTATTCCTCATCATCCCTGTTGGGATAATCGGATCTGCTCCCTTCGATTTGAGATCGGCTCCTTGCTCCACACCTATATAAGAAGGGGCAAGAGATCCCAAGAGGGAAGGCTCCGGAAGGGAACAAACTTCCATGATTCAGTTCTCATGAGGTAAAGTTCTAACACCTTCATCAGTCATCCTATTTTTTTTAAGTTGCAGGTCATGGCCAAAGTCATCATGGCTGAACCAAAGTCATCATGGCTGAACCAAAGTCATCATGGCCGACTGACACGACCGACTGCCACGGTCGACTGACATGGCTGACTGATATGACCGACTGACATGACGATTGCCATGACCGACTGACATGACTGACTGCCATGACCAACTGACCATCATAGCCGACTGATCATCATGGCGGAAGTAGCATCTTCATGGCCGACTGACCATCATGGCCGATTAATCTTTTTGGCCGACTGATCATCATGGCCGAAGAAGCATTTCATGGCCGACTAACCATAACAGCCAACTATCAATCGGTAAGCCGACTGACTGTTGACTGCTTCCAATCGATTTTCCTGGCAGCTACAAGTCGACTATAATGCCTCGATCGACTACATGACTGGTGGCCAATCGACATACTAGAGTCACTGACTGATGGTCGGTAGATACTTTAGTCCCACTGACTTTTAGTCAGCATATGAGTGCCACTGACCCTTGATCGGTATCTCGAAAACATCTAGCGCAAAGTGCACGTAACGACTACATTCCACGATGATTCATGGGTATTAGCTGCCCACTCCACGATCATATAATGCCGGGATAAGCAGGACCCTATGTGCCTAACCATTTTCAGATGGTTACTAACAATTTATCTATAAAAGGGAGGTAAAGAAACAGCGATGGTAAGCCTGTTCTCAGTGCTGAAGCTCTGTCAAATTCATTTCTCAACTTCTTGTTCGTCCACTTTCCACTAACTTAAGTATCAGAGGGTCTCCACCGGATACAATTTCGATCAGTGAACTTTTTTTGTAGATTGCTTGTTACCAGACTCAAGCGCACTCGAAGATTGGCCGCAACAGATTGACGCACCAGGAAAAAGAAAATCCAATCATTATGGCGAAATGAGAGCCCAAAATATTTCTACAGCTCCATCCGGCAATCTTCTCACCAAAAAGATCTCCCACCTCCACCGACAGAGCCCAGATCCTTGCATCTGATCATCATCGCGGATGCTCAGTAATTCGCTGCTTTAGTGCAGCAGGTGAAAGCATTGATGGAGGCAGTTCATAGCTTCTAGCAAATACAGCCAACAAACAATGGTGGTGTAACCTCGATGATAGTCTCATTGGCAGGATGGGCCATACCAGTCAGCTCATCACTCTCAATACGCCGATTGCCACCTATTTCCTCCATAAAGCTGATAAGGAGAAACGACAATGTTCTTTTCCCTCATCTAATGAAAGTTCTACTCCTGGATGCTCTCTCTAGGAGGATTCCTAGCATGTGGATAACTACGAGCAAAAGCTCCAGGAGCTAGATCACCCAATTAAAAGGCTACAAAATGATTAAGTAACGAGACTTTTGGGGTAGATGATTTGGAAAGCTTCTCCAAATCACGAATCAATCATGATCTATAATTCGGAAAGCTTCCTCAAATGATGAATCGATTGTGATCTATGATTCAAAAAGTTTCTCTAAATGATAAATCGATCGTGATCTATGATTCAGAAAGCTTCTCCAAATAGAAAGCTTCCCCAAATAATGAATTGATCGTGATCTATGATTCAGAAAGCTTCCTCAAACGATAAATCGATCGTGATCTACGATTCAAAAAACTTCCTCAAATGATGAATTGATCATGATCTACGATTCAAAAAGCTCTTTCCAAATGATGACTATGTTCCTTATAACGGAATGACCTACAACAATATTCCGATTGAACGATGCAATATACGACAATGTTCCTCTATGATGGAATGTCTTTTCCTTGGATATGGAATGCTGACAATCTATAAATATCTCCAATTATTTAGTCGGCTCTTATTTGATTGATTAAAGGATTTACATCTCAAAAGAAAAATAATGAGTCAACAGTTCATCCGACGACTATGCAATTCGATGAAAAATACGAGCTCTAGCTTAAGCCCCAAGGGACCAAAGCAGAAAAATATCAATCTTCAGATCAAGATGAGTCTCAAGAGGATCAATATACCGACTCGACTATGATTGGACGAAAGATATGCTGACTCAACTATGGTCGGATGGAAGATATGCCGACTCGACTATGGTCTGACGGAAGATATGCCGACTACGATCGGACATGAACAATATACCTACTCGACTACGGTCAGATAGAAGATATGTCAATTCGACTCCAGTTGGATGGAAGATATGTTGATTCGGCTCTCGTCAGATAGAAGATATGTCGATCCGACTCCACTCGATCAGAAAATACATCGACTCGACTCTGATTGATCTCCATATATCAAATATCTACCAAAATTATGCCCAAGTATTAGTTGGTTAGCACCCAACTAAAAGGCAATTATGACATCAATTGATGAATTACAGATTGCTATTCGTCTAAATCAGCAACAGCCATCTACGAGACCCAACACTTTAGAAAATTTCTTTCATTATCGACCGAAAGCTACAAACATCGGATTAATGGTCCGGTGATAGAGAAAAGTTGGACTAAGGTTCGATAACCAAAAAAAAAGAGCCGAGAAAGAAACAATGAAATAGCTGAAATTCTATTTTGAGAGAATAATTAATGTCTGCAGCCAAAACAACCACAGAATTAGGATCGAAGTCATGGCAGAAGATACGCTGACTCCCATCATCCAACATGTCAATTCACCTTGGACTTGGAAGTGAGGGGCAACTGTTGGGATAATCGGATCTACTCCCCTCAATTCGAGATCAGTCCCTTGCTCCACACCTATATAAGGAGAGCCAAGAGATCCCAAGAGAGGAGGCTCTGGAAGGGAACAAATTTTTATTATTCAGCTTTTATGAGATAAGGTTCTAACACTTTCATCAGTCATCCTTTTTTTCTAAGTCTGCAGATCATGGCCGAACTAAAGTCATCATGACCGACTGACACGGCCGACTGCTACGATCGACTGACACGACCGACTAATGTGGCCGACTGTCATGACCGACTGACAGACCGATTGTCATGACCGACTAACATGGCCGACTGCCATGACCGACTGACCATCATGGTCAACTAACCATCATGGCTGAAGCAGCATCTTCATGGCCGACTGATCTTCTTGACCAACTGATCAACATGATCGAAGTAGCATCTTCATGCCTGACTAACCATAACAGCCGACTATCAATCGGTAAGCCTACTGACTATCGGCTGCTTCCAATCGGCTTCCCTAATGGCTACAAGTCAACCATAACGACTCGATCGTACAAGGGCTAGAAAGCTTGAACTGGCCAAAAAGTCCAAAACTGATCAGAGTCAAGTAGAGTGCTTCTTTGTAAGAAGCTGGGTCATTGAAAGAGAAATTATCCTTAATATCTTGCCTCCCTTAATCCAAACAGACTAAAAAGAGAAATAAGCAAACGGTTACTGGTCAAGATAATTATATGATAACATCTTATAATTTTCTATTTATGATATAACTACTTGGATATTAGATACTGAAAGTCTAATTAATTTTGTAATTCGTTGCAGGAACTTCAGGTAAGCAGAAGATTCGAAGCCTGCGAGATTTTTCTGAATGTTGGAGATGGAAGTCATGTTCTAGTTCTAGCTTTAGAAATTATCCAACTTGTCTTCGAATCTGAAGTTGTTATTTTGAATGAGTGTCATTATTGTCCATCGTTTCTAATGAATATAATCTCTGTAGGTCTTTTGGCCAAAGATGGTTATATTTTTTTAATTAAAAAATATTATAATATCATTATGCATGGTGTTACAATTAATACGTAGATAATTAAAAATAGTATTTATATTTTATCATAGCTTGTTAGTGTAATGTACACATCAAACAAATATCCTAGATTAGATAATGTCACGGATGCCTACCTTTGGCATTGTCAATTCTATCATATAAATAAGAACAGGATAAATAGGTTAACCAAAGAGAAAATCCTCGACACAATGATTGTGAATTATTGCTGATCTATGAGTCCTGTCTTCTTAAAAAGATGACTAAATCATCCTTTACTAGAAAGGATGCACGGGCTAGTGAAGTTCTGAGTCTAGTACATACTGATGTGTGTGGACCTATGAACACAAGTACTAGAAGAAGGTATAATTACTTCATTACTTTTATTGACAATCTATCTAGGTATAGATATGTCTATCTTATAAAGCATAAGTTGAATCATTTAAAATATTCAAATGATTCCATAATGAAATAGAAAAATAATCTGAGAAGAATATTAAAACTCTTCAGTTAGATTGAGGAGATAAATATATTTCCAATAAATTTTTAACATATCTATAAAAAATAAGATTCTCTTATAATGGATCCCTCTTACGATATCACAACATAATGAGATGTCAGAAAGAAAGAATAGAACTCTATTAGATATGGTTCAATCCATGATGCGGTTTGAAAGTCTACCAATTTCTTTTAGGGTTATGCTCTTGAAACTGGTTGTTTTGTTCTTAATAACATTCTGAGCAAATCTGTCGCAAAAACTTCATGTGAGATATGAATCGAACGTAGGCCGACACTCTCTCACCTTAGGGTTTGGGGTTGTCCGGCTTATGTCAAATATTTGCAAACCGATAAGCTTGGATCCCGATCCGATAAGTACTTATTTATAGGGTCCCCTAAGAAAATAAGAGGATATTATTGCTATCATACTAACGAATAAAAGGTGTTCATGAGTAATAGGATAATCTTTTAAAAAAAAGTTCTTATGGAAGGAACTAATATCACTAAGGTTGAATTTGATGAAGTTTGACAGGTAGAAGAACCAACACAGACAAGTAAAATACAGAACCGGATTTGATTAGATAAAACTCAAAGTCTATTGTAGAGGCATCTTTGAGAAGATCTGATAGAGTATCACATCAGTCGAATAGATACTATGATTTTTTGATCTGAGATGGTGATCTAGTTGAACTAGATAAAAACAACAAGGATCCGATCATCTATATGGATGCTATGCAGAGACCTAACTCTGATAAGTTGCTTGAAGCCATGAAGTCTGAAATGAAATCCATGAAGATCAATGATGTATGAACATTTGTTGATCCACCTGAAGGGATAAAATTCATAGGATATAAATGGATTTTCAAAAGAAAACGATACAGACGAAAAGGTGAAGACCTACAAAGTGAAGAGAAAGAAATCTGTTTCTCACGGATAACTAGGGTTGCATCTAAAATTTTTTATACATCCAACTAATAAAGATCAAATCTTTATCTAGATTATAGCGGAATATAGATCAAATCTTCAAAATCTGGATTCAACCTTCTCGTAGGCCTGGAACTGCAGGCCCTCTACTTTTTTGCACGTCAGGCAACATAGAAAAGTGAGATGAATGTCTAGATTGATGCACCTTCGTAAGGCCACCAAGGGAGAGAAAAGAGGTGCTGGTGTGATGCCTCACACTAGCAAAGGGATGCCCAAGGAGGGCCCACGCCAAGAGAAAGAGGGCGATAAGGAGGAGGACACGCCAAGGGGTTGGATGCCCACAAGCTCTCACACCTCTCTCTCTCTTTCACTCTTTTTTCAATCTAATTTTTATGCATCCATAGGTAGAGACCCTCTCTATTTATATTTAATTCTCATGACCCAATAAGTATAAGACTCTTAATTTAAATAAGCTTTGAATCAGTCCACAACTTATCAAAGGACTCCTACATGAGAAAGGATTGGCACCTAATATGGCATCTACTTTGCACCCATGCCCACATCTATGTGGGATGGCCCACAACCAGCACTATACCAACTGCTGATTGGCCATGAAGGTGAGAGAATCTCAATGAAACTAGGCTCTAAGAATCTCATCCAAAATTGATTCAATTCGAATCCAACTCAAAACTAATGCAAAATAATTTCGAAAGACTGTCAATCCTACACTATTTAGGACTTTAGGATCAAGTCTAATTTAGAATTTTGAACCCAATTAAGTCTAATTAATTTAGATCTAATCTAAAATTATTAATACTTAAATTCAATCTCTCATAGGCTCTTTGGATCATAGATCAAAAACTGTTCATCCTCGGGATTAAATCTGAATCTCATGTGTAGTACTAATTAGACATAGTCAACTCTTCAATCTTTTTTGATCCATAATTTAATTCTCAATCAAGTTAGTTTATATGTTCAATCAAGTCAAGTACTTTCAAATTGGACATATAAACATAAGCCAATACTTTTCTACGTTATCTGACTTGTGTGCGTGACTCCATAGGTTCGAACACTAAGTCGACAGTACAGAAATTATTTTTGTACTAATCGAAGCTACCATCTAGCAATTATTTCGATGTCTGGATAGGTCGAATAATCGCAAAGAAATATTTCAGAACCTATGCATAAGGTTATCACATAATTCATCTCTTTGACTCTGAATACTCTAAGATGATCTAAGATTTAACTGTCAACCCTGAGTGTTTCATTCACATTGTATTTCAATCTTTCAAATTCATCTCATGGATTATCTTGTCAAGATTTTACTAAATTGAAATATAGCGATACATTAGCTTTTATAATCTGAAGGGTCAATCCCATCTTGATCTATACACAACTTCATAAGTACTTGACTATGCCCAGTAGCCTTCCGTCATTGTATTAGAAATTTAGATAGTCCAGCATCAAAGTACAATGAGTTGCTTGTAAGGTCACTATAGTGATCTCAGGTCTGAGGGACACTTACGCCCATATGCTTCGCGAGCAGCTCTTGACAACAGAACGCTCAGCAGGTGAGTCACCTATTCAGTAACGATGTACTCCTACATCTCACCTGTTTGCTATACCAGTGCCATCACACTCCTTAGTTAAGAGGACAACCAACCCGTACGACACACAACGACCTCCACTCAATAAACATCATCGTCTTGTAATGACGTATCATTTGATCACAAACATATTTAAAACTATATGATAAATCTCTCTTTATCTATTATTAACATAGTTCTAAGAATTTCATCACAACACAAGAGTTCTACAAGAAAGATGCAACTTTATGATGAATAATGTCAAAATAATTTTTATTTATT
>KE504823.1:774071-792506 GCA_000441515.1 Elaeis oleifera
TAGAATCTATGATGTCACATACAAAAGGAGTTCTTGACTGATCAGATGGTTGAATCGTGATTATGAATCACGTATGGATCTAATTATCAATGTGATCGATGATTAATCCAATGCAATTGTTGCAATTATCAAATTTACTATGAATTAGTAAGTTACAAGAGGATTAATTAGTAATTGGATTGCAAATTGGTTCAATTTGATTGAGCAATTGGGCTAATTGAATTGGATTCAATTTGATTTGGTTTTGAGTTTGATTAGCTCAAGCCTAATTGGATTATGAGATAATCCAAATTGCAAGGGAGATCAATTTTTTATTTGATTAGGACTTGAGTGCACCTAATTTCTAATTTTATTAGGATTTAATTGGGCTCCTAGTTGGACTAAGATTTTTCTCAAATTGGTTGCAACCAAATCCTATTTGATTAGAGATTTGCATAGGTTTGACCAAAGACCAAGAGAGGTCCTAGTTTGATTGGAACTCTCCCTCTTTCCTTGTGCCAAACTTAAATCAACACCTAACCACATATCCCACCGCCCCTTCTTATGAATTTGCATGGGATATCTCATGCTAATCTGAAGCCCATGCGCCCCTTTTCTTTCTTGTGTTTGCGTGAAGCACATAAGAAGGAGGCGTCCAAGAGTTGGATGCCCCCTCCTAAGCCTTATCAAATAAGGCTTCCACCCTATCTAAAACTCTTTGATGCCTAAACAAAAAAGGATGAGATCTAATTTTATGCATGAGATGTGAGAGGTTTTCACGAAAATAAAGAGAAGGTTTAAGGGGTTACACAAAAAAGAAGATAGGCTTTTGGGGGCATGATAAATATTGGAGATGTGATCTCTTTTAGGGCATGAAATCTAGAGGAGGTGTGGACCTCTTTTTAGGCATGGGATTAGGGAGAAAAGACGGAGATCTTTCTCCTTCCTCCTCTTGTTCTTCTTCTTCCTCTAAGAGAGTCTAAGAAAGAAAAAAAGGATGCTATTCCACCATCAAGAAAGCGACCTCTGCAAGAGAGCTAGCACTTCGATGAGATCAAGAAGCCTTCTATCAAATCAAGACTTCGTGTGGATCCTGATAGAGATTGGATGCTTGTGTGATTTCAAAGAACCAGAAGACTCCACGATCATCAGTTCGCAGTGGAGATCAATCCGTACAAAAGGTATGAAGATTAGATCTTCTTTCTTATATCTTAAATATCAGATTTTAATTATCTTAATCCTATCCATCATTTGAAGATCTTGCTACCTGGTTGAGATTAGATATGATGTATGTTATAGATTAAAAGAGTTTTAATCTGATTTTTATTCCGCTGTGATCATGATTTTTAAAAGTTAAAATCTGTATGCATGAAACCATGGCATTCTAACAGTAGTATCATAGCCACTTCATATGTATGTAATTAGGATTTAGATTTAAAATCTGAAATTGTTGAAATTAGATCTAAATTTTTTGCATCATTTTGACATAAGGTGGCCCTGGCATAGCTTTGTTATGTGTAATGGTTGTCCTAGAATAATCAAAATTTTTCAAATTTGAGTTTTTATTTCATATAAAAGTTGTATGATGGTTTATTTCAGATCTAAAATTTCTTTCAGATCTGAATTTCTTTCAGATCTGAATTTAATTTAACATGATTGTTGTTTTAAAATCTGAATTTTATATTTTATATATGAGATATATGTTGATTAATTTCAGATCTAAAATTTATTTTAGATCTGAATTTGTTATGCATATTTCGGATCTGAAAGTAATTTCAGATCTAAATTTATTTTATTGTGATTGTTTTAGATCTGAAAGTTATTTCAAATCTGAATTTATTTGTTTCATTTCAGGCCTAAAATTGTTTAGATCTGAATTTTAATCATTGCTGAAATTTAAGATCTGAAAGTTGTTTCAAGATTTAAATTTAATCATTGTTGAAATCTAAGATCTGAATTTTGTTTCAAGATCTAAAATTAGATCTGAAATCTGTTTCGAGATCTGAAATCAGATCTAAAATTTGGTTCAAGATCTGAATTTTGCAAAAGGGTTAACATGGGTAGACCTAATTAGATTTGTAATGGGATTACATCTAGGATTTTTTGGTTGGCGCATGATGCAAACATATCGATTAGAGTGGTTAATCAGATCGAGTCAAAGAGTTAATTTAGATTAGATTGAGAGTGCTCGAAATCAAATCAATAGTTGTAGTCAATCAAATCAATTAACATGTATGTGACTAAATTGATTAACCCATAAATCTAATTTGACTTAGTGGCTCGAGCCTAGATCACTAGAGCTAATCTAATTTGAAATTGATTGATCAATTGGTATCTAAAACAAATGATTGATCAGTGGTTGCTTAATTAGGACTGTTGTATTAACAAGGAAGAGCCTCCCATATTGTGATAATTATATTCTTTGTCTTGAATGCTTTCATGTATTATTTACAATAAGCATACATATCTTTATTTTAAAATATGTATTGTTTATATCAGGTTAATTGTATAAGAATGTTGAATCATATATATGTAAATCTTATGGATTAAACTTTGAATTAGTTGATCTTAATTCCCCATTTGACTCATTAATTCTAATTAAATATTCTTTTTGAATTTTGATTTGATTTATTCTTGATCCCTATTTATTTGGGCTATTTCTATTTAAATTAAACCCCTTAAGCTATATTTTGTTTTGAAGAGTCGATCCTTAAATTCGAGGAGACAATTCATGATTTTAGGAGTTGATAATCTTTGAAAATTTGACTTTTTATCCAATATGTTCAATGTTTATGTTTGTATTTATCTATTTGATTAAAACTTTGTGTTTGTTATAAACAAAGGGGAGAAATGAATGCTTAATTAAATTGAATGAGTATGCATATTCTGAAAAGAAAAGGAGAAATCTACATTGATCTTAAGAGAGAAATTATTGATGAATGTTCATACTTTGCTTGCCTTGGCTATCATCTAGTCATCATTTCTATTATTTTGTTCTATTGGATTATGTTTGAGGAATGATTTTGAAAACACGGTCTTTTTGAAATTTTTGAAATTGGTATCAAACTAAATATTTTCAAAAAACTTGCCATTTATCTTCAAAGCTAAATTTTTAAAGAGGACTTCCAATTGAATTTCAAATCATTGGCATCAAACAACTTAATTTTGTCTTGTATTCCATTGAACTATCTTTTGGCAAAAAAGAAAAGAATGCTTTGTCTTAAACTTATTTTGCATTGATATATTTTTAGCATTATTTCTTTTGAGTAAATTCTAAAATTTATATCTTTTCTGAACTTAAATGACTAATATTTATTAAAAAAAAAAGAGATGATCTTTGGTAGAATTACAGAAAATACCTTTATAATTTATCATGAGTAATCAATTGGTATCAGTTTTAACATAGGTTATCAATTTTGATTCTTTTTTTAGCTGATCCATAATCTGAATTTAATAAGAGGGAGAAATATTTTGAGAATTCATATTATCTTAATCAGAGCTTGACAAGTTAGATTTCAATTAAATTTGAAAGAAGGAGAACTCAAATCAAATTTTAGAAAGATTGAATGTGTATCTATTTGAGTTTACCTGGATTTTGATGAATCTTTCTTGAATATACTCATTCTATATGAACTTATTTGCTTTTTTGCTTAACTATCTATGTTATAATGAGATTCTAATTTTAGTATTGATGTTCTATGTGGTATCACTCATGTTATCTTTATTAATATTTTGTGGTATCTTTACTTGACTCTTTTGTTGATGACAAAAAGAAGAGAGTAAATTGAGCATTCTTGTATTTATTCATGGGGAGAGTAAATTCATGGGGAGGGTAACTTGAGCATTCACGTATATATTCATGTATTCATTCATGATATTAGATTTAATCCATGGTATCATGGTGTAAAACCTAATTATGTTAAGTGATATATATTAAGTGGTATCAAATTTACATTCAGTGTTTAGTAGTGTTCAATGGTATCAAACTTACTTTCTTGTAAAGAATAATTAAGATTGAAAAGAAAAATTGAGAAATGAATTAAGGAGTTAAATTAAAATTTTTCTTGAGTTAAATTGAAATATTCTTACATTAAGGGGGATATTGAAATTTCTTAAAAAATTATGAAGTGTCTTTTTCTTGAATGTCAAATTAGATTAATATTTATCTTTATGATATTCTTGTGATATGCTGAAATTTAAAGTGTTTAATTATATTTTTTTGAACTTTTATCTATTTATCTTTATGCTCAATGTTTTGTCGTTATCAAAAAGGAAGAGATTGTTGATCCAAAGAATAATTTTGATGATTACATAATATTGAAATATAAAATGGGACTAATGAAGCTTGGTTAAAATATTTTGTAGGAAGTTAACCCTTATCATAAGTTTTGAAGTCATTTGAAAGCATTTGGAAAGCTTTTGAATCAAAAAAAATTAAGTTTGAATGTAAATTAAGTGAAAAAGGCTGAATGGAGGAGTTTGAGTCGACTTCAGTATGATTCGAGTTGACTCTGACATGTTCTGGATTGGGCACATAGCACTGGCATATAGACGAGTCGACTTCATTTTGATCTGAGGGGGCTCTTTCAAAAAAATAAAAAGGCTGCTTTCTGGACATAGGACTCGAGCTGACTCTATTTCTGTTCGAGCCGACTCCATTTCAATCGACTCTATTTCTATCCAAGCCGACTCTATTAATTCTGAAAGCGAATAATAGATTGCATAGAATTAGTTGCAGAAACATCCAAAAGTTAGTTTCAAACATCTAGATTCCATCCCAAGATTTCAAAATGGCTTGTTTTCAAATTCAAATTACTTTAAATGGTTGGGAAGCATTTCAAATGAATGGAAAGCCTAATTGACTATCAAGAATAGCATATTGAAGGGAAAAGAGCCTAGTTTCACCATTAAGTGATTTCAAGAGTATTTTCTACCTCCAAACCAGAAAGCTCTTGATTTTTTGTGAAGGCTATCATCAAGAGAAGAGTGCTTAACTTTGTGCAAAGCTTCTAAGCCATCCCAAGTAAAGCATCAACATCTTCATCGGCTCATTAAGGAGTTATTTATTTTGTAAATTTCTATATTGCTGAAATTTATTGTATCAAGTTTCAAAGGGCTTGAAACTTGAGGTTAAGGTTTTGGTTGGTGATCTCAGAAAATCAACTGGATTGATTGTAATCTCAGAAAGTAATCTATGTAGATTTTAGTTAGTGATCCCGAAAAACTAACTGGATTGATTGTGATCCTGAAAAATAATCGATATAGATTTTGGTTGGTGAGCTCAAAAGATCAACTAGATTTGTTTGTGATCCCGTTCAAAACAAACGCACTGTAATCAGTGGATTATAGTGAAAATTCTCAAGTGGAGCTTGAAAAGTGGATGTAGGTGTTGAGTGTTTATTGAACCACTACAAATCTCTTATGTTTATATGGTATGCTTGTTTATTCTTACTTTATATTCTTGTTTAGCATTTATTATTTTATTTTTGCCGCCATTTACTGCATTTTCTACACATTCATAATACTTAACTTAGATTGCTTGAAAAATCGGCACATATTGTTTAAGATTTTTGAAAATCCAATTCGCCTTCCTGTCTTAGGTTGTGAGCCCAGGTTCGTGAGCTGTGAATATGCTTCTTCTCAGGTGCTTGGGGACCTCATCATTCTCTATTCTCGTAACAACATCAGGATAAGCTTGAGGAAACAAGCGCCTGCAGAAGGTGACGAAGAAGCACTAGCATCCTTGCATGAGCTAGCATGGGCAACAAAAAGGTGAAGTTTAGCATTTGATCTTGTTCGAAACAATTTGGGTCTTCTAGACATGGCTCAGGAGCAGTTTGGTTTGGCACAGTTTGACATGATTTGGCATGCATCTCTAGGCCATGTATAAAGCAATGTAATTGTCCATCTCCTTGCAAGAGTCGCAACCAGAAAGAACAAAGAGAAGCTTCCGGGACGAAACATAGATGTATGTTTCTTAGGGTTCGCCTCCTTAACAACTCGATACATAGATTGTTTGATGAGTCTCTATAAAGGATTTCTCCTACTGGGAATGTGTTTACTAGTGTCGTGGTGATTAAAATGGGGGTTTTGGGTTATATCTTTCATGCGAAAGAATGGCTAATCTTCTTTCACAGTGTCAATTGTTGGAGTGCACACCATGCAAAGACCTCAAAGCACTCCGAACTTTTTCATTCATCTGTCTGCATAGGTCACAAAGCAACTATCACACATGCCAACGGTGGATTCATAAAAAGGAAGGAGAGTCATTCTTTCTTGCAAAAGATATGACCCCTATCCTAGAAAAGGTTGCACTGATCTGTTGTCACATACTTGAGTTCCATGGACTCGGTTCTCTAGTAACACGGCATCATTGTACATGAGGAGTGCCGTCAAAACATGCTTGTCTCAAGCGATTTGTGTTGGAAGGCCTGCTTATGTTGCAACGAGCAAGACACTTCTGTACTTTTTAAGAGGAGCTCAGGTTGCACTTCTTTCTTGAGCGTTACTGCTTCCATTACTAACTCAGCTCGATTTCAGTTTATTGAAGGCAGTTATAAAGTGCTACAATACAGATGTGATCAACTTTAGGTTACTGCAACAACTGGAGGTAGCAGAGCTTGCAAAACATTACCTAAAATCTATTGCTTCCCTTAGGACCCAATTATAGCTTGTCTCCTTCGATAAAATTAACATGCCTCATAGAGTCTAATCAAGTACATTTCATCTAGAATGGCATGCATTTCATCTCCTCCACAACGCATGTCTCATATACATAAACACATACATATATGCATGTATCTATCCATCCATCTATCTATATACGTATCCATATATATACATGCATCCATGTATCCGAAGGAAGGTAAACTCTCATGAAGGAAATTAAATCGTGCAAAAGATGCATCCCAACCCTTTATTGTTTTGCATGGCCCATCTGATTTTCACACAGTTGCACTACTCCAGGAAAGGGGGAAGATGTGCAAGGTGCATCCATTGGTTGCTTTAAGATCTAGATAGGTGGATAAGTGACAAGTTTGGAGTGCTTTAAGATCTATGCAGTAGATGATCCAATAGCAGATTCATGCATGAGGTGAATCCTTCTTTTGCATGAAAGATATAACCCCAGTCCATCAATCGATATGTGCAGTTAATGGTATATGCAGATGGTCTCAAGATGGTTCACTTGCCACTTGCCACATTGAGCTCTTACCGGTGCAGTCGGACCACTAAGGTATTGTGAGCCTCAAAAGGCACCATAAGACTTATTAAAGAATAGGAACCCTAACTTAGTTTTTTCAAATATATTCTTCCAAAAAGATAAAATAATGAACACAGAAACAAATGAAGTAGATGCTGCCCTCGAGGAAAGGCCCAATAAGGGACTCTTCCAAGGACCCGAATCCTTTGGTGAATCCAAGGCCCTGGTGGTGCCACCGACGCCGCTACCGTCGGCATCGCAAAGCTCCTCCTCCTTGTCTCTCCTCCATTGCTGTCATTCTCATCCCAGCTTCTTTAACCCTCCATGAAATATCCCCCAAACCGCGTCCCTTGGCATCTACTTGTCTTGCCGGCCCACACAGTACCAGTGGGCCCTCACCCCCTCACTCTGGCGTTGGAGCATAAGCCCAGTATTAAAATAAATCCACCAAAGAGAGTGGGAGCCCCTTGGTGACCCCCCCAAAGGACTTCCGAGCAATTTAATAAGGTGCTCATGCCCCACAATAGAAACTCCACGCACTTGAAGTCAAGAACCGGATTTCAGTCACCGAATTCCCCTCCCTCACAAGGTTGGACATTAAGACAAACCTTTCAGCATCTAATCCATCCGTCTCCTTCCCTTCTCTCCGTAGCACCCTTGTCCTCAAGGCATGAAGTGCAATGATAAGAGCAGTGCGCTATGTCTAAAAGTTTCTCTTATTTCTCTATAGCTAGAGAAGATGATGAACTCTCAATGTAAAAGCATGGGGAGCTTAAAGAGCAACGACATCTCCACCACGAATCGCGATGGGATCCCCCGCCGTGCACCGCACGGTGCGGTGCACAGCGCGCACGCCGCGCGCGCAGCGGCCGTGCGATGCGTGCGGCGCGCGGTCGCGCGCACCGTCCATGGTGCGATGGATGGTGCGTGCAATGCACCGCACCGTGCGGTGCATCGCGTGCACAACAGAGGATCCGCGCCCGCCTTCCCGACGGCATCGGTGTCGGAATCCAACGCGGTTGCCTCCCCGAGCCGGAGCCCAACAATCCGACCATCGTCCGAGGGTTGCAGCTGGTGCACCTCCTCATGAAGTGTGCCATGGCGGTGGCCAAGGACGACTATTTCACCGCCCGGGGCTACCTTCACCACCTCAACCACCTCGTCTCGCCCATCGGCGACTCCATGCAGCGCGTCGCCTCCTGCTTTGCGGACGCCCTCGCCGCCCGTCTCTCTCCGCCCCCGCCCCCAAGCCCTACCGTGCCCCCTCCCTCCACACCTTCAAGTTCTATCATATCCTCTACCAGGCCTGCCCTACATCAAATTCGCGCACTTCACCGCCAACCAGGCCATCCTCGAGGTCTTCGAGTCCGAGGACCGCGTCCACGTCGTCGACCTCGACATCCTCCAAGGCTACCAGTGGCCTGCCTTCCTCCAAGCCCTCGCCACCCGCCCGGGGGGCCCTCCGGCCCTCCGCATCACCGGCGTCGGCCACCCGGCCGAGTCGGTCCACCAGACGGGACGCCACCTCGCCGAGCTCGCACACTCCCTACACGTGCCCTTCGAGTTCCACCCGCCATCGCCGACCGCCTCGAGGACCTCCGCCCGAGCATGCTCCACCGCCGCGTTGGCGAGGCCCTCGCCGTCAACGCCATCTGCCGCCTCCACCGCGTCCCTGGCACCCACCTCGACCAGCTCCTCTCCACGATTCGCGACCAGGCTCCCAAAATCGTCACTCTAGGGGAGATAGAAGCCAGCCACAATGGTCCTTACTTCTTGGGGAGGTTCGTTGAGGCACTGCACTACTTCGCGGCGCTATTCGACTCGTTGGAAGCCACTTTTCCGGCGGATTCGGCGGCAAGGGCGAAGGTGGAGCAGTGTATCTTCGCGCCGGAGATCAAGAACATCGTGGCGAGAGAGGGAGCAGAGAGGGTGGCGAGGCATGAGAAGCTGGACAGGTGGAGGAAGGTGATGGAGGGGAGAGGATTCAAGGGGTGGCGTTGAGTGCCAACTCCGTTGACCAGAACCGGATGCTGTTGGGACTGTATGCCTGCGATGGGTATAGGTTGACGGAGGAAAATGGATGCATGTTCTGGGGTGGCAGGACAGGCCGATCATTGCGGCTTCGGCGTGGAGGTGTTGATGCGGATCGATGGGGTTGGATTTGGTGGTCGTGGTCTTCTTATTTTACGCGTGTGCTAGCTTGGATGTGGGTTATCGTAGTATGGCCATGAATAAGAGGTCGGACGAGGGATCACGTAGGAAGATGAAATAATGAGGTACATATAGCTGCTTTTTCCACTTGTGGCATATATCGGATGTACAAAAGTTTAATTAGCAGGAAGAAGCTAGATGTAATGTACGTGGGGAGAAGTAGGATGATCTGCTGTGACCTCTATTTAAACAATAACTCTATTTTTAATGCAGTACCCGTAAACTCGCTCTTTATTTTGGTGGATGCACAGGCTTGTTTCTTTACGTTATGAGAATCATATGAGCACAAATACGAATGCATCTCTGGTCTTATATATTCCAATACATGATACTACCAATGCTATATTAAACTATGAAGACCCCATTTGGATGCCAGAGGATCTTATATAGTCCATAAAATCATAACATGTTCTTAAGTTTACATAGAAGATCTTATCTGACGTCAGAGATAGCTGGGGAAGGAAACTGCTTGGTGTGCCCATAAATTACACATAACAAGTTCATCAGGCCCATAATTGCTAACTTGCTATGCAATCGTATTTGGAGTGATCACATAACCAAAAAAAAAAGGAATATTCTCCATGCAACGCACGTCCACTCTACTGGTATATTTGTAAACCGAAACCCACTGAGATCTTATCACATGAAAAATAATTTCAGTTTATGGCATTTGTTATGACTTATGAGAAACAGTAAGCAACACCAAAGTAGCATCAGCTAGATAGAGATCATAAAGGGAGAAAGCAGCACTTGACAGTGTGTTAAAGCTTGGTGAAGAACCAATTATAACTAATTCTTCTGAGTTACAATTTAGGAAGTAACGAACAATCAAAAACAAGAAGCTCCAAGCTTCAGGTGGCATCACTGAAATTAGATCTTTCCATTCAAAAGGACTTTATTCCATTGCTAATATTTCCTTTGGAAACACCAGAAATAATACCACAATTCCCTGCTTATTATCTACCATTTTTATCACTAAATACACTTACAGACAATAAAGTATATCATAAGTTACAACTGGTAATGCTGAAATCTGTTTCGAGGTTGGATCAACTGGAGTGGTGGTGTGACTTTCCAGAGAAGTGACCTGCAAAAAAGTCTTGACCAAAAGTGGCTCTGATGAGGATTCTCTGATGCTCAAGTCAATCTCAAACAACAGATAAGAAGGAGTGGAGAGAGAATATTCGCATACTTGTGGGGGGTCCCCCTATTTCCTTTGTAGGTGTGGAGGATTAGCCGTTAAAGGAACTCGCCTATCCGAATAAGGCATGGTCGTGGCATGATCTCAAATCGGAATCAACGAGATTAGGCGATTACACCTTCCTTATCCACTTTGGAGCCAGCTCGGGCGCCACATACACCTTGGAATTTGAATTAAGGGTGCCTAGCAAGGTTCGGCCAGCTTCAGTTGAGGAGGTTTAGCTTCGGTTTGGTGGAGATAGACGCCGAAGCTAGGGGTAGACTTGAGCCGGTGGTATGAAATAGAGTGGAGGTTGAAGTGTCCTAAGTATACATACCACCACCATTCTAATTCGATGGAGACTTGTTTGGTTGCCAATTATATGAGGTTGGGATCAGCTGGGGGAAAATTGGATCAATCATCTGGATTAGGATCAGCCGAAGTTGAAAGGATCGGGCTACGTCGATGTGGGAGAAGTCCCTGATCAAGATCGGCATGCCTGTCCTTGGTGATGCTATCTTGCAAGTCTCACGATGATGCCGTAATATCGATCCTATATTGGCGATGCTACTATTCCAGTCCTACATGTTTTCCCATATGCACTCCTACTAGTCCATGTCTTTGGCTAGGATGACAAATAACTCTGCAACATATGCCCCCTACTCTCAAGTTTGATATGAGTGAAAGAAGTATATGAGTTTTCTGATAAGTCGAAGATACCTTTTTTTGATATTTGAAATGACGATCGTAGGTTTTTGAGAGGACATGAAAAGTGGCATCACAACAAATCATGGCCGTAGGATATGGAGCAGTTAGTGGAATTCGAAGAGGGAGGCATGCTCTGATTCTGATGCAAATTTTTAATGAGCCGACTGACATCTTTCACAGACCAAATTTGAAGCTCACCAGATGTCAATTTTCGGATGGTTGGAAGGGATTTGGTATCTGGGTCCTTTTGCTGCTTCGTACTTATAAAAGGTGGTTCTTTCTTCACTTTCCCTTCATGCTTGCTGAATTTTCTAGGCGGTCCGTACCCTTCTTCTCCGATTAGCTTTTCAATTTGAGGTCTTTTCTAGCCTCTTCTCAATTTTCTGAGGTCATCGATGGTCATTTCTAAATTCTCTCAATTTCTTGTACCATCGTAGGTTGGTTTGTCTTACTTCTAATTCTTCTTTCCTTGTTTTTATTTTCTACGTCAATGGCCTTTGTTTCTTCTTCTTTCCATATTTTCTCCTCTTATGCCTGCTTTCTTCATTTTCTGATGGCCGGTTCTGGAAGTCTCGACGAGTGCTAGCCTTCTGAATCATTCTCTTCATGGAAAGTTCCTACTGATTCGGATTTCACTATAAAAATTAAGATATTAGTGACAGACATTAGTGACGGTATTTTTGCCGTCACTAATAATAGGTGTTAGTAACAGTATTTCCGATGGTAATTTTGCCATCTCTAATAAGACTTTTTATGGATGGACTTTGACAACGAATTTGTACCCCATCGCTAAAAATATTACAGGCAGCAGTAGCGATGGCAATGCCGTCGCTATAGTTATAAGCGATAGCTATAACGATGAAAATTTAGCTATCGCTAATACTAACCCTAAAAGCCCTTTGTCGGTTTTCAACTTTTATTTTCACTCCTTCCCCGCCTCCGATTCTCCTCTTTTTCCCACTGTCGAATCCCATCTTTTCGAACCTCTGCCATCGGATCCTGCTTCCCCAAGCCCTCGACTGTCAGATTCTGCTTCCTTAAGCCCCAACCGCCTCTTCGAGCTTCCGACCGCCTCCCATCTCTCCGAGCCCCCGATGGTGAGCCCCTGACCGCCTCCCACCTCTCCGGCCACCTCCCGCCTCCCCGAGGCCCCGACCGCCGCTCCGAGCCCCGACCTGCATCCCCCAGCTACCTCCAGTACTCCTCTTTCCCCACCATCGGGTCCAGTTTCTCCGAGCCCCAGCCGCCTCCTCGAGCCCTCGAGCTCCCGGCCCACCTCCCCGACCCCTCCCAAGCCCCAGGCCTCCTCAATCCCCTTCCCACCTCCCTAAGCCCACGACCCCACCCTTCGAATGCCTCACCGAGCCCCTGGCCCGCCTCCTCCATTCTTTTCCCCACCTTCCTCTTTCTTCCCCCTTTTCTCCTACCATGCAGCATCGTCTCCTGCCATGCAGCGCCGCCTCCATGCCGCAGTGCTGTTTCGTGGATTTGGTGAGTGCTGGGGAAACTTTGTACCAGTCAAAAATGTGAAGAAGTCCAAGGTCCAAGATAGCTGGGCCTAATACCTAGAGGAGTGGAGCCATGGCCAACTCATGATCGGCCTCCATTTAAGTTAAGCAATGGCTAACCTTCAACTCACATCGCCTAAGCAGGAATTGATGTCAAGGATTCATCGGCATAGCTTGACGAGTCTTATTTAGAATCGATGGCGGCCTCTTGGTAGCCAACCCGTTGGTGTCAGTTTGTAGCCAGTGGCTTCCGATTGAGCAAGCATCGACAGTGAACAAAGCTCATGTTTAACAATCAGCCTGGCTCTCGATCAAAGGCCCTCTTCTAAGAACATAGTCATAACATCCAACCCCTCTTCGACCCTATGCACCAACAACGACTTGCCTGATAGCCCTCTCAGCAGCTGTCGATGCCCGTACACCAATTCATTGTTGCTGATGGCCCCTCGAATGTCACCGACAAGGCCTCGAATCAACCTGATCGATTTAAATGCACCAACCAATTAAACCATAACAGACACCCATGACTAACAACTTGGTAAGTGGGCGAACAGCAGGCAGCCTACCCTGATAGTCTATTGGTTTAGGCCTAACAACCTTCGAACTCTATCTATAAGAAGATCGGAAAGAAGGATCCCCCAAGATATGTCATTACTCTGCTCCTCATGCTCCTTCCTCTATTGAATGAGATATTGACTTGAGAGTCAGAGGGTCTTCATCGGAACAACATCTGATCAAAATTTTTCTTACAGATCTTGCCTCTGGGAGATCAATCTCGACCATCCACTCTAGTTCCTCTGACGTCGGTCGAAATCTCGTACCAACAGATTGGCGCTAGGGTAGGGCCCATCTCTATTTGGAGGAATGCAGATCGAGGCAGAGTACCTATGGTATCCAGAAGAACATCATCCCGCCATACCAACGCCACCGCGCAGCCAGAGGAGAGCCAGGTCAACCATGCAGCCCCATCGATGGCTACGAAAAACCCTCCACCTCTACAACCGATGGTGGTGACGGTGGAGTAGTTTAACCTATTTTTTCAGCAGGTTCAGACCCTGACGGCCACCATCCAGTCGATCCAAGCTACCCCGGTACCCAACCGATGGCACTGTTGCCCAATCCGACCGTTCTGATTCCACCATCAGCAACTCCATAACCAAATCTAGCGTCACTCTCTGATCAGCCATGGATCACTCCTCAAAGTCCTGAGAGGAGGCAGACCCACCAAAGCTGTCCCAGGAGCCCAGAACCCAAGCGACGGCAATCTCCAAGTCCTCGATCAGCGTACGACTCAACCCCTGATCGATAATCCTTCTGGCAATCAGGAGCCTATACGGCTCGAGATGCTAACGTCGAGCAACGTCTTCGAGACTTGGATCGACGAATCGAGAAAATCTACCATCAGGAACTGGCACCGTATGATGGGTTTAGCAAAGACCTGCCTTTCGACTCTCGGATCATGCAGGAGTTCCTACCTCATCATTTCAAGATTCCTCAACTGGAGAGCTACAACGGACGACCAATCCTGTTGATCATCTAAAAAGCTTCAAGATGGTAATACTCCTCCATGGAGCTACTGATGCTATTTTATGTCGGGCACTCTCTTCCACCCTAAAAGGGATGGTTAGGCACTGGTATTTATTTTGAAGCCGACCTCAATCCACTCCTTTGAGCAACTGAGCTGATGTTTCATCGGCTATTTTGTCAGTAACCAATGGCAGCAAAAGCGGTTGGACTACCTCCACACTGTCAAGAAAAAGAAGGGAGAGACCATCCGATCATTTGTTAGTTGCTTCAATACGGCTGCGCTTGAGGTTCGCGATCTGGATCAGTCAGTTATAATGTTCGTGATGATGAGCAGATTGCAGAAGAACGACTTGAAGAAGTCGTTGATGAAAACTTACCCTCGGGACTTCTCCGACATACTGGCTAGGATGGAGAAGTACGTCCATATGAAAGAGGTCTTCGTAGAAGAAGAAGCCCCCGCTAGTTCCAATATGCATGGGAGGAGGAAAGGAGATGCTGAACAAGAAATGATCACCTGTGAAGGAGGAGAAAATGCGCCAGTGCTCAAGGTCGCCCCCTCACCATCAGAAGAATGGGACCCCATGTAACCATCGACCCAGAAGTCCTCGAAGGAGGAATTGGCATGCCCCATCATTATTGAGGAAATATGACAATTATACCCCTCTGAACGCACCAAGGACTCAGGTGCTTATGGAGATCGAAAGGTAGCTCCCAGAGGCAAAGAAACTGTGAACGCATCCAGCTTGGAGGAATCCAAATAAGTATTGTCTGTATCAATGAGATCATAGCCACAATACAGAGGTCTGTATTCAGCTTCGGATGAAATCAAGAACCTCATTAGGCATACCACCTCGATCGACTTATCCGATGCCGGAGGGAGCAGTGGGAAGACCGACGGAGATCGCCCAGCCAGCAGGATAACCACCATGAGCTGAGCAACAAGAAGACCGACCCCAGTCGGCATCATCAATGCCATCGCTGGGGTAGAGCAGCAGTAGAGCCGACAGATAAAGGGAAGTAGCTAAAAGGCGACGAACTGAAGAGCTCATAACCTTCACCAAAGAGGATCCCTAAGGAGTTCAGTTCTCACACAACGAAGCGGTGGTTGTGACACTTAATATCAAAAATTATGATGTATGCCACATCTTGATAGAGAATGAAAGTTTCAATGATATTTATTTATGATGCTTTTATAAAAATGAGATTATCTGCAGATCGATTGTGAAGAATAGACTCCCACTCATCGGATTTGTCAAAGATGCCATCTCAGTAGAAGGAGTCATCACGTTGCTGGCAAAAGCTGGTCGTTTTCCTCTTCAATCTGTCACCCAGGTCGACTTCTTGGTTGTCTGATCACCTTCGGCTTATAATGCAGTTCTTAGACGATCAGGTCTTAACGCACTCCAAGCCATTGTGTCCACATACCACTTGAAAGTAAAGTTTTAGTGGCAGGTGAGTTGGAGAAGTCCATGGAGATCAGGACTTGGCACGCTATTGCTACCACATCACCCATCGAGGACGTGAACTAGTCAAGTCTTATCCCGTCAAAGGACTAGACACCTGTGATGAGTTAGCTGAAGAGTGAGGGACATCGATCGATGAGCTCATATCCATCCTCTTAATGGATAGAAATTCTAAACACATCGTACAGATCGGATCGAATCTGGATCAGATAATGAAAGATCGACTAACATTCTTTTTGTAGGAGAATGCAGATGTCTTTGTCTGGATGCCGGCTAATATGTCAGGCATTGATCCGTCAGTGATGGTGTATCAATAAATGTGAATCCACAGCATCGACCCATTAAGCAGAAAAAGTAGAGTTTTGCACCCGAGTGGCAGAAGGCAATAGCTGAGAAGGTGGGTAAGCTACTCCAGATGGACTTTATCAAGAAGACAACCTACCTCGAGTGGATCGTGAACATGGTCATGGTGAAGAAGGTGAATGAAAAATGATGCATCTACATCAACTTCATTGATTTGAATAAAGCATGCCCAAAAAACAGCTATCCACTACCGAGGATTGATCAATTGGTTAATGCTACGTCAGGTTATGAGCTCCTCATATTCATGGATATCTTTTTTGATTATAATCAAATCCAGATGGCATCTAAAGATGAGGAGAAACATCTTTTATCACTGATAGGGATCTTTTTTTTACAGGATCATGTCTTTTGGTCTGAAAAATATAGGTGCGACCTATCAGTGCCTTGTGAATAAAGTCTTCAAAGATCAAATCGAACAAAATATGAAGGTATATGTGGATGACATGCTCGTCAAAAGCAAGTCCATGAGGATCTACATCGAAGACCTTAAAAAATCTTCACCACCCTTCAGAGGAATCAGATGAAGCTGAACTCGATGAACTGCACCTTCGGAGTAACTTTCGACAAAGTTTTTGATTTTATGGTCTCCAATTAAGGAATCAAAGCCAATCCAGATAAAATCAGGGTTGTGCAAGAGATGGCCCCTCCGAAGATAATCAAGAAGGTGCAGCACCTCACGTAAGGATCGCTGCCCTGAACTGATTATTTTGAAGTCGGCTGAGCGATGCCTGCCCTTCTTTCAAACTCTGAGGCAGCCGAAGAACTTTCAATGGATTGATGAATATCATAAAACCTTTATTGATTTAAAGAATTACCTAAGTTCCACCCCATTGCTTGGCAAACCCAACATAGATGAAGAACTGTTCCTATATTTAGTTGTCTCTCCTATCACGATGGGTGCGATACTAGTCCAAGAGTGGGATAAGGTCCAGAAGTCGATTTATTATATTAGTCAGACCTTGAGAGATACGGAGACCCGATATTTGAAGCTCGAAAAGTTGGCCTACGCCCTCCTTATTGTTGCTTGAAAGCTTCGTCCGTACTTTCAAGCTCACTCAATCATTATCCTGATAGACCAACCCATAAAATGTATTCTTCATCGGTTGGACATGTCAGTATGAATTGTAAAGTGGACAATAAAGCTCTCCGAATTTGATATCTAGTATTGACTGTGGTCGTCAATCAAGGCTCAGATTTTAGCCGACTTTGTGGTGGAATGTAAAAAAAAAATTTGATTCAGATTGGATTGCCAAGATGAAACTGAACAGATTTTATTTAAAAATTTTATAACCTTTATAATTTACTTTGATGCGTAGCGAAAACAAGATCAAGATGCTGGGGTTTCTGAAACTAGTTACTTTGCAAGATCTAAATATGCAGATCCTCTATTTCGCATGTACATCAGGTACCGTAGAAAAGAGAGACGAACCTTGGGGCATTGCTCCTTCAGAAAGGAAGCAAGGGATGTTGAGATCTAATCTCACAATAGGGGATGGCCTCAGATGGATGTTCTCCATGCTAAGAAGAAGTGCGCCCAAGAACTCCACACCAAGATGAATATCTCTACACTGAATATCTGATTACTTCCTGATAAGTGGTATATTTTTATATTTATTGAAGGTATTTTTGATAATTTATGATGCTAACATCTTCTTAAAAATCTAATTTCATGAATAAATAATTTTTTTATAAAAAAATAATTTTAAAAAATATAAAATTAGAGCATATTTATAAAAATAGATGTTGATTTAATTAAGAATCTAAGTATCAAAATATTAAAAAATAATAAAAATTAATACATATTTTTCTTATTTTCAAACAAAATCAAAGCCAAAATCGAGCCAAAATATCCTAAAAATAATTTTATTACCTTCGGACCACAGAATCAAGGGCACAGTCCACAGGAACGTTCGCAATCCACAGCACGATCTACATTGGGTGGAAGCTTTTTACATGATCTGATAGTCGAAAATGAATCTGGAGTCTGATACAACGGTCAGCATCGATCCCGACTATGTTAAGAAATTAGAGGTGCTGATCAACGGCCGAAAATTCATCTGGGGCATGATCGGATGGCTGTGGTTGAATCCGACATTGATAAGGATTAAACTATGATTTTTGGGTAGATCTGAGCCATCCGAAGCTGATCCGACGGTCAAAAATTAATGTAAAAGATATTATACGAATTCTAAGGGTTTTAAGACTTCTTTTTCTATCAAAAAAATATAAAAAATTTATCTATAAATAGGAGATCCGAAAATAAGAGTAGAAAGAAAAAAATCAGAGAAAAATAAG
>KE504823.1:829642-851339 GCA_000441515.1 Elaeis oleifera
TATTAATATTTAATATTTCATTCTAATCATTGTATTATTATTTAATATTTCATCTTAACCATCCATTGATATTTGTAAAATCATAACCGTAGATCTTAAAAAAATATTTTTGAAAAAGAAAAAGAGCCATTAACTTTATCCTATGAAAGTCCCAAAATCTATCTCCTCTGTGATTTTCAGGAAGTATCTTTCTATGAAAATTTTTTTTATTTTTTCTTCTCTTAAAATTCTAATCAAACAAGAGACTTCTTCTCCACTTCTCAAAAATTACCTCTTCTCACCTCCACTTCCTATAAACCAAATGATTCCTAAAGATTTCTTATTTACTTTTCTTGGATCACACCGAAGATTTTGTGCATTGGATTTTTCTTTTGTTTGAATATTGGCGGTTTTCTGTCGTGACATACCTATTTTTGGCTGTCTTGCGGGCAGAATCGTAGTTAGAAGAGTTTTCTGTGTGGATTTAAGCTGGATTGTAGCTTATTTATTGCTCTGCTTTTCTCTTAGATCGCTAAAGTAGTGCTTTTTAGACCCAAATAAAAAGGAAAAATAAACTTTTTTGGGCACCTCGAGGTTCTGCTTATTTTATTTTTTGCTCTGCTTTGCTCCTAGGCTGTGCTAAAAGATTTTTAGAAAATGGGCATCTCGGTTTTCTGCGTATTTCCATTTTTAAGGTTCCATTTTTTGTCTGCAGTCTTGATCATTTTTTTATTGAAGAGAGAGTTTCTTACTTAGAGTCCAAGAATTTTCCAGATTTGTCTCTGCATTTACTTAAGTATTCCATGCGTCAAGAGTTCCCGTCTTCCTTTTTACGTGTTTATCATTATTGTTCTTTCGTTCCCTTTCAGACTACTTGCCAACCATCCGGTCACCACTTGCCTGAAAGTAATGTCCAAGGTGGGTTGATGCTATGAAAGCTACAGTGAAGACCACAAGATTGTCCAAGCAATGACTGAGATCATCCCTGGTTTACAGGGAGATCTACCTGTAAATTATAGCAAGGGTTTCCCTTATGTCGCTGGAAAGTAAGGGATTTAAATCTAATAAGCATTTAAATAGAGAGTGTCTTGTTAGTATGCTTGTTTATTTCACACTATTATTTGCCACCTAGTCATTATTCCAGTCAAATTCATGTTGTTTAATTTTGCATAAAACATTTTGCTATTTGTAAGATTCATTGGTTTGAGAGCATTTAGATCTCATGTTCTAAAAGAAAAGAAATACCACAGATAATGCACCTAAACAAAATTTTCAAATTCTAAGTTGGAGCTTGGTAGCTCCAACTTTACCATAGCATAGTAAAGAACTCATAAAGAAATTCTCTAGAGCTCAAATAAAGCTTATGTGGTTTAATTGTTATGTCTGTCATAGCTGGCATATTGACACTGATGCCATTGCATATTTGGTAAATCAAGAAGTCTAATAAAATAATAACTGGTTGGACAGGAACAATGTAGTGGCCTGTTCCCAGCACTTTGTTGGTGATGGTGGGACACATAATGGGGTCGATGAAGGTAATACCATAATCGATGAGCATGGATACTATGACTCAATCGCCAAGGGTGTTTCTACGGTCATGGTTTCTTACTCTAGCTGGAATGGAGTGAAAATGCATGCCAACCGTGGTCTAATCACAGGCCGCCTCAAGAATAAGCTGGGTTTCAAGGTAGAGATAGATGTTTGCTAAAGCTTTTTCCTTTTTTTTTTTTTGTTTTCTTTTGAGAATAAACCTTCACTAAATATTGTAATATTAGCCTAGCCAACTCCAATTTTGATCATTGCTTGCATTAATTTTAGTATTAATGTTACATTACTGAATGTTAATGGTGATAAAATTTCAGGGCTTTGTCATATCGGATTGGGAGAGCATTGATAGGATTACTAGTGCACCTGGTGCAAATTATACTTACCCTGTTCTTGCTGGCGTCAATGCCGGTATTGATATGGTCAGTATTTCCTTCCACTATAGAAAGTCAATAGCTGTTGTTACCATTGTGCTGTTGAAGGATCAAGAAAATATTATCACAATAGCCTGTTGAAGTACTATGGCTCTAATGTGGGGACCTGCCTTTTGTTACAATGTGGGGAACTACCGTTTGCATCAATTTTCGAAAACTCGAATGGCATTGAGGTACCCAATACCCATTGACCTGTCTGAAATACAAAAGTTGATGACTCAATATCACAGCAGAGGATGCTAGAAGATTAAGGATCTTGCTATTTGTTTGTTTCTTTGGAACATTATTCATGAGGTTATTTGAAGAAATACTAGACATTTATCAACACTCAATCATGGAACAATTTCATAGTTCCATGTTCACCGATCAATTTTTATTTCCATCTACTATTTTGTATCCTTACATTATCTCTTGGGGGGTGTAATGCAGATAATGGTTCCTAATGATTATACTCAGTTTATTGACACTTTGACATCCCTTGTGAACAACAAGTTCATCCCCATGAGCAGAACTGATGATGCTGTAAGAAGGATTTTGCGCGTGAAATTCACCATGGGTCTCTTTGAGAACCCCTTGGCTGATCTTAGCTTTGTTGATCAGCTTGGGAAAAAGGTTACTTGCTTTTCAACCTGCTGTTTCATGTTATTTGATCATCCCTAATTCTTCTTGTCCTTTTATTAAAAAAAAACATCCTGATCATCAAACTACTGCCACTTTTGTGTTGAATGAAAATGCTTGTTTCTTACAACTATTGGATCTTGTACAGGAGCACAGAGAATTGGCAAGGGAAGCTGTAAGGAAATCACTTGTGCTGTTGAATAATGGGAAATCTACTAACAAACCATTACTACCCCTCCCTAAGAAGGCACCAAAGATTCTTGTTGCTGGAAGTCATGCAGATAACTTGGGCTACCAGTGCGGTGAGTGGACAATTGAGTGGCAAGGAGGTAGCGGCGAAATTACAGTCGGTGCGTTCACTAAAACATCCCTTATTGTTTTTTCTGTTTCTCATTTTTGACATATTTTTATGTTTTAGGTTAATCATGTCCCTAATATGTTAATATGATGTAAATACTTTGCATTTGGCATAATTGTTTAAATAGCATTATGTTACTCAGTAACATAAGATTATGCAAGCTTCTTCTTCTTTCTTTTTTTTTTTTTTTTTTTTTTTTTTTTTTTTTCCTGGAGAGGAGAGTTAAAAACTATGAGATACACACAGCCATGATTGCTGTTAATCTATTAATTGTCAAAGGTACTAACGATCAACAACACAGAAGTACAATTTTAGTGATCCTACATCTTTCTTCTGTTTCTTGAAACCCCAAAGCCTCATAAGGTACATCCCCAGGTATTGCTTTATATTGTAACCTCCTGGTATCTATTTTATATCTTAGTTCCACTTGCCCTCATCAAAAATCCATCACTCCATATTGCAACCCTTTCCAGAAATGTTTATTACTTGCAAGACGTTGATTTAATGCTTCTCCAGTCCCAAGCTTAGATTGCTATTCACGGTGGTGTAATGCTTGCTTTTGAAGCACTGTGTACAGAACAAATAATTTAGCATTTCCTGTAAGATTTTGCTTGCTGGTTCTGAGTGATCATTTTTATTTAGTTTCCATAGCTTCAAAGCTATCTATCTCACAAGAGTCTCATTTTGGAGATGAGCATGGAAAGCATGAAAAATCTTGGAGTAAACTCACCGATAAATTGTTATTGCTTTACAGGAACCACCATCCTTAATGCCATTAAATCTACTGTGGACCCTGCAACCAATGTTGTGTTCTCTGATAACCCTGATGCCAACTTTGTCAAGAGTAACAACTTCTCTTATGCCATTGTTGTTGTTGGGGCACACCCCTACGCTGAAACGTATGGAGACAGCCTCAACCTCATCATTCCTGATCCCGGCCCCAGCACCATCCAGACGGTCTGCGGTGCTGTCAAATGCATAGTTGTCATAATCTGTGGCAGGCCTGTTGCGATTGAGCCCTATGTTACTCTGATAGATCCACTTGTGGCTGCTTGGCTTCCTGGTTCTGAAGGCCAGGGTCTTGCTGATGTCCTTTATGGGGATTATGGATTTACTGGGAAACTTCCTCGCACCTGGTTCAAGTCTGTCAACCTGTTGCCCATGAATGTTGGTGACAAGAGTCATGATCCATTGTTCACATTCAGATTTGGCTTAACAACTAAGCCAAGAGTAGGGGTGCGATCTGACCTGATTTCTTGATCGGATCTGAATATTGAACTCAAACCCAGTCTAATAAAAATCGAGTTGAGTCGGGTCCATATATAACCCAGTCTCGATCCATGAAATATAAGGTTTGGGTCTAGGTTATAAATAACAAGATCAATAACTACCAAATAAGGCTATTATGGTACTATTTTGTATAGCAACACTGCCTGATGACTTGTTTTCTTCAGTGTGCTCTTTATTATTAGCTTATATATTAATTTTCAGATTGTCAAGCAGATGCTGAATCTATTACTTGTTTTTAACCCATATCTAGTTCTACTTATATTATTATTCTTGTTGATGTTTCTAATGAAGTCTATGAAACTAAAATGCGTATCAAGACCCAACTAATGAGAGTATGTAAAAAATAAGTATCAAGATGTTTGACATAATTCAAAAAGCTAGTGATGACAGCTAACAACCTTTGATCAATAGGATCTTGGTTCTTTTTCAATCTATATATATTAAGTCTAAACGAATGAAGGTAGGAGGAAGTCGGAGAGTTCTATTTTATCCATTTTTAAATATGCTTCTATCACTTCTATAATGTTAGATGAACAAATATTCTAATTCTACTTCCATCATGTTTCTTTTTGACATACATTTAAAACCTTGAATGAGGCTGATGGAGCAGTAGAATATGAGTTTAAAAGACCATCTTTCAAAGAACTGAAGGATTGTAATTACGAAAACAAATAAAGAAATAAAAAAATTAAAAAAAAGTAAGAGCTTTGAACTTCAATAAATAAAGGAGAAGATAATCAAAGAAGATAATCATGGCGGGTCATGTATTAGGTTGATTTGGGTCTTGTATCGAGTTCGGGTCAGGTCGAGTCAAGTCATTTATCTTCAGATCTAAATCAACCTAAAAGTCTCCATGAGTCAGATCCAGTCAGGATAAAATTCAGTAAATCTAAATCCGATCCAGAAAATGGAACGGATCCAATTTAAATTCAATCCGGATCTGCAGGTCCTTTAAACAGTTCGGATCAGATTTACATATGTCGGATCGGATCGGGTTGTAGATCAACCTGATCCATTTGTAGCCTTAGCCGAGAGCGGTAAGGTAGAGATCAAATTCCAGCAGAGACATCTGTAATGAATATTTTCTTATTTTCATATTGTAGATGTTAAAACAATTATCTGATGACGGCATTACTCCATATAACTGATGTTAAATTAATGAGATAGATAGTTCCTCTTCAGTCAGGTTTTCTGCTTTTGGTTTTGGAAATAAATATATTTATGGAAATCGGATGAGTGTCGATACATTTCCTGAAGAAATTCCCTAAGAAGCCGGTAAATCGGTGTTGACAGCTTGTTTGGTGTTGTTTTAATTTTCTAAAAAAATATTTTAAAATGGATTTATTTAAATTCTTAACTAAAAAATTCTTTATATCTTTAAAATTGCTAATCATATCTGCATAAGTGCATTTCATAGTTGGGTTTACATCTCATAAAACAAGCAGGAAGTTAATTTTATTTATCTTCTCTTAGAATAATATTTTAACTTCTTCTTTAGATGGAAGCACTTCTTAGATGATATTATAAAGCACTTAGATTCCAATTGGTTCCTGTAATAGTGAGAAAAAAAAAGATACACCAGAATCTTCTTTTGCAATATTTGGTAACAGAAAGAAAATTCATAAATAAGACTTTTGGATAAAATTGGTCCCAAGATTTTCTCTAATTACATAAAATTTTCCTCCTCAAGAGTTAGCAGTATTGCAAAGACAAGCAAAGAAGCCTCCAGTTGGCAATTTAGTTAAGAATTATCACAGACAAATAGAAAAAAAAGTTTAACAACTTTCTCTTTTTTTTTTTTACTTGAATCAAAAATTTAAATTGCTTTCTTTTCTTTTAGCATAGATGACTGTTTTTTGTTTTTTACTTGAGAACTGAAACTATGTTCCTATTTGTAAATTTAAAATATAAATGTTATTTGGTGTGGCAGATTATTTAAAATTTAAATATAATTTTATACAAGATAATAATGGTGGTGATAGTAATGATGATAATGACGATGATGATGGGGGTGATAGCAGCAACTATAGCAATATAGCGGTGGCGATTATGGCAGCAATGATAATAGTGATAATGGTGATGATGATAGCAACAATACGTAAGGAGAAGGGGGTGTGGGGTGGTAAAGCAATAAACTCCTGAAAGTAAATAGATACATCCAACACATATAGATAACCGACGAGTTAATGGCAACCATAAATATGGCAAGCAGGAGAAATAAAATAAAACTTGTTTCACTTTTTTTTAAAAAAAAATATTTTTAATAACTTTCACTTTTCACTGGAGCATTATGAGTTTTTTAAAATATAAAAATAAAAAATATAAACAAAACACTCTATCCAAAAAGTTTTTTGTCATGTTTTTATATTTTAGTTTCTAAACACTCGAAGTGAAAGGGTACGGTAATACTAAACATGGCCTTAGTTTTTTTAAAGATTTTTTTTTCATAATTTAAAAGTTTCAAAAGAATTTTTTTTTTTTTAAGAAACATCAAATTGAGGAGCTTGTTCTTGATTAGGGGTCAAAATGACAATTTTGGTACTGCCAGTTCATTAAAAATACTCCGAATTGCAGTCCTTTCCTGAAGGTTTAAAGGGAGACAAGGCATTTTTGCTAAGTACATATAATAATGATATTTTATAATTGACTCAAATACTAGAATAAGGGAAGAACCTACCACATGGTTGATAACTGAATGGCCCTGCTTTTTGGAAGAAAAGAAGAAGAACAAGAAGAAGAAAGGCCCTGCATGACCTTGTGATCCTACAGCCAGCATGTCCAAGAAAGGCTTGGCCATCATCTCATAGACGTGATTCTAACTTGTTATTGCCCAACACTTCGATCCATACAGATATCCTTATGTGCAGTTCATAGCACTACTATTGTGACTCGACGTCTCTGAAGTCCCAGAAACAGAAAATTTTACAGCACTCCGACGGAGCCACAATTCATACATTACCATACAAAAGGCATCATAATCTACTGGGAGACTATGCCACTGGAAATGCTTGCGCACCTCGAATACATTCTTTTGCAACATTACATACTGCTGCGGGCTTACATCATGGAGAATTTTCTTTAGTAGTGGAATATCCAAGGTAGCAACGACAATAGAGAAGCTCTTCCAGTTCAGTATATCAGCAAAGGGTAGATCGTAATGGTTGGCGATTACCACCGGCACACATCCAAAGTAGATTGCATCGCCAATCCTTGCAGTGTTCACTTCAAAACCCTTGACATGGAGGCAGAATTTGCTGTTAAGAAGCCCCTCCTTGTATGGAGTCGTGACATGGCCAGCATGGACGAAGATCTCAGAATCATTTCCCCAGGCTTCAATAAGTCTTTTGCGTATAGGAGAGTTAACTGATCCAGAAAAGAAGGCTAGTCTGGCCCTGGAATGCTCAGAAGAAAACATGCATTTGAGTCGATACTACAAAGGGAAGGTAGTTGAACAAAAACTTGACATAATAACTTAGAACTACGTAATAATCCTATATATTATGGTAGTTTCAGAATGGGAGAGCAAAATTTAAATGGCAGGGAAAAAGATCACAAATGCATAAGGAAAAGGGGAACAAGAAATCTATATGGGATTTGCATTACAAGCACCTTTCAGTTTTCAATCCAATTGAGAGCATTATATCGGAAAATGGATTTAAGAGTTGATTTTACCTTTCGATGAAAATATATTTGGTGGGGTTCCATGTCTAGGCCAAATCTGGGGCAAAGATGCATCCTTGTGTGCAACATATCCAGAGAGAAAATAATTAGAAGAGCATACAACTTGAATTGCATTCAATCTAACTTCTTCTGCTTTCTCCATTGCAGACCTTCCAACGGAATGGCAAGCAACATAAAAATGGTTGGCACCACCAGATTGGTTCCAATAAGGGTAGTTCTGCTTAATATCAGTCATATAGTTGCGTATAAACTCTGATATGCCTCCAACATCAACTCTTGGATCATGACGCAACCTTGCAATTGAGAAAGGTAAGAAGAAGAGATCAGCCTCCAATGGATCCTTAGTTATGAAATGACTTTGCATAAGAGCCTTTTTAAAGTAACTTTCACTAGCATAGTTTCCACCAGGTTCGAAGTCCACCGGGAGAAGGGCATGTGCAAATGGATGGTCTTTGCTATGTGGGTATACAAAACCTTAAGCTTCGGTTCATCTCCTTATAGTCTTCAGTAAATATATATTTATCATGAAACACCTGATTGTTAAAACCTTTACCTGAAAGGTGGAAACTGTTCATGAACATTGAAAAGAAAGAAGAAAAACAGAGTATTTACCAAGTTACTTAACATGCAGTGATTATTAAAAAATTCTTTGTATCAAGAATAAAACATTACACAAGACATAAGAGAAACTTAGAGGAAATTAAACGAATCAAAGAGGATCACCGAAAGACACTTTTCCCGCATGCAGACATTTACTTGTAAAGGAAAGAAAATCTTTTCTTAGTTCATTACCTCAATAAGCTAGTAAGTTGAAAAGGTCATTCTATTTTAGGGAAATTGGCCATGAATAGGCAAGTGGGGAAGCACAGGTAATTCAGTGAACCTAGATGGATTGGACAGAAGTCTGCTGTTCATATTCATGTCTCAACAATGTGTCAAAAGAATGGAGGTCAAAAGTTCTTATAGTACATATCAATTTCTCCTGGCTGCCCATACACGTTTTTCTACAAACATTACCATATAAAAAGGTCAAATTAGAAAACGGCAAGCTCTCCTGGAGGTCCCAAAATCTAATCTACGTGTTAGTACACGCTTTAACCATAGAGTTGGATAGAAATTAGTAAGTAAATTGAGTTGTGAATTACAAGGGGAAACTTCACTTGTATCAAATTTATTTAATGTAGATCAGACACATGAGGTAATTTTGCTTGTCTTCTTAACTCATGCTAGGACCCCGGTAAAAAAATTCTAGGACTATAGATTTTTGCTGCAAAATGAAACTAATAAGTAGCACATCTCTTAAGGCACGTCTTCTTATAAAAGTTTTGTGCCAATATAATATCAGTTGAAATATCATTAGCTTTGCAGTTAAGAAAAATTGTCAGCACGAGATGAGATCTTCCAATTGATGTGAAGCTGATTGATACAAAGCATCTTACTGTTTCAACTCAAGGAGAACATGAGCCCATGCAGTGCTTTCTATTCTGACAAGAAGTAACATGACAAGAACTACAATGAATTATTAATATTTGTGATATGTGGCACCTAAGGTTATTTGTTTGTTTGGTCCAAAAGACAGCTACATAATAGTCATGTCCAAAGATTAGTTTTCAAACTAGTGGAGACAGATAACGAAGTCGGTGGAGCAAAATTAAAGAAATATCTTGTGCTGTCCAAGTTCCAGAATTTCATGATCAATTAGTATTAGTTCCTTGCTTAAGAGCACAGAGAATGCAAGGAAAAAGCAGCAATAAAATATCTTCCATGTACAAGCAATTACTATGTGCATATGTCTCTATGTATACATGTGCAGTTTTGTGTTTGTCATATGTGCAGGTGGGTGGGTTGGAGGATGAAGAAAATGCTCTGAGCTTTGGAGTCGGAAATGAGTGTCTATTCTCATATTCATGGTCTAAGCACCCTCCAAACAACCTTAGAAACGGAAAGTTGAGGAAGTTGCAAAAACTTTAACTCTGTCGGTTCCGTAGGCCATCAAGGGAGGAAGACCATCAAGTTTTAAATAAGAGAAAAATAGGTGCTTCATTTGGAAGAATTTATTAATTTCCTCAGTTCTCCATTGTAATTAGGCTTTTCACCGATTACTTTGCTTGAAAGATAGTTAATGCAAATTATTTTTCATTAAAGAAATTCTAAAACTTGGACAGCAAGGACTTCTATATATGCTTATATTCTGTACTTCATAACCACCGACAAGACGGTCTATCACATTATGACTTCTCCCAGGTTGGATTAAATTCAATTAGAATTTGGAAAAAGTGTTCAAAGTTTTCGAAGTGATGTGGAGATGTTCCGACTTCATTGGAGGTTTGCTAATGCCTTGCAAGAACAAACTAGGCTTGCCCATAATGTCAATATTCCATTTAATTGACCACAGCAAGGGAGATTCAAAATCTTAGGGTGCGTTTGGTTAGCCATTAAAAAATATTTTTTTTACTTTTGATTTTTAAAAACAAAATCAAAAAGCAATGTTTGATAACATTATGAAAAGCAAAAAGCAAAAATCAAAATAATCAAATAATTGCTTGATATGCAAAGCAAAAATTTTTGCTTTCTAAAACTTGCTTTTCTGTTTTTTTGCTTCTGCACATCAAAAACGCCAAACCAAAAGTAAAGAGCCCAAACCCTTCTCCATCATCGAGCTCTTCACCTCTCCACCCCTACTCCCTCCCTTCCGAAATCCTTCTCGCTCGTCGAGCTCTTCATCTGCCATTCCCAAACGATACTTTTTGCTTTATAGCAATGTACCAAACCTACTTTTACTTTTTTTTACTTTACTCAATAGCAAAAATCAAAAAAAAATAAAAATACTTTTAAAAATCAAAAATCAAAAAGTGTAACCAAACGCACCCTTAGTTGCCTACCACCATTTGTGATTAAAAAAATAGAACAAAACCAGCAGAAACCGGTAAAATTATAGGAGAGGAACTCAAATCTTCATCCAATCCACCCAAAGACCCTTAATACAAAGCTAATTGAGTACCCTAATAATTCAGTAAACTCATCCATGAACAATGCACCACTTCATCAAACCACATCTTCTCTAAAAACAATCTTCCAATCCCACCACAGTACCCTCCAAGAATCAAACCACGACAGAAGAATCACAAGAAAACCATCAAAACAAGTGACAAAAAACAGTAACAAAACCTCAAATAAAAGATTTAAAAAAAAAAACCGCACCTTTGGAACCAAATTGTCGCCTAGACCTCGAAGACTGATCGATCCTGCCTTCCAGACCGCTCGCATCCCAAAAAGGCGACGCCTTTTCCGAACCCGGCGACCGGGGCACATCAGAAACGCCAGTGGCGAGAGACGGGGGGTCCTGGTGGATCGAGGGAGGAAAGGGCGGAGCCGAGTGAGGATGTGAGGCGAAGACGGGTGTTGTGGAGATGGAGAAGGTAATTGGAGGTGGAGGAGATGTAGACCAGGAGAAGGATGGAGGTGAGAAGGGTTACGCCCGTTGGCACAAAGAAGCTCCTCATTGGCACCGAGGGGGAGGAAGAAGAGCCAGAGCAAGAGGACATTGCAGAAGGAGTTTTGAGGGATCTGGGGGTTGGCTGGGGTTTTATGCTGCGTTTGGGGACCACTAATTCGTTTGGGGACCACTAATGCGTTTGGGGTTTTATGGTATTAATGAATTATATGATTCAGTTGCTCTGCTGGTGAGTAATTTAATGGCGACAAAACAAGAAAGTACATATGCTTATTAATGTTTTTGAGGAATGTAGCGGTGAACTGGTGACATTTCTTTCATCATTCACTTCTCTACTCAGTCGCTTTCGTGTTTTTTTTTTTTCCCTCAACGAGATGAACAACTTAAAAATAATAAATATAAAATAATAAAACGCTACTTCCTCGCATCTAAAAAAAATTGCTTTATAAATAATTTTACCATGACTTGCACGCGTCCAATGAATGAACGAATTTCCATATATCACTTTGCATGCCAATTATGCAATTCTTGGATTTTGCTAGTGAACTGTATATACTGTAGAATTATATACCTATTAAACTCAAATAAGAGACAAAGGTCAATCGAATTTTTATCAAATAATATTAATTTAAAAAATTATTAATAATATTTTTAAATTATTTAATAAATACTATTCAAAATAAAATCGCTTTATGGTAGAATGGCTTTTCATGCTGACTCACCATTCTTACCGCTAAATGGAGAACAGATGGAGCACACTATAAGTCACCCGATCATAGGACGTCTATATGGATCGCCTTATGGTAGGACGACTCTATAAATTATCCTTTTATAGGACGATTTTGAAATGTCCTGCTCTTCCCACTAGCACGGCGACAACTTGGTATGGGTGGACCTATGGGTTGAGCCCTACTGTACTACAAACCAAATAGAAACTTATTTCATAAGTACAGCAAAGATTGACCCATGGGTCGGCCCTCAACGTAAGGGTCGTCTCTTGTTGCATGCCGATCCTAAAACGTCCGTGCTAATGCGCCATCCAAAAAGGACAACCTAGTGGTTGTCCCTTCATATCTAAACTAATTTTCTCTCAATTTTAATTCTGAAACTTTCAAAAGATATTGTTTGTATCTCTAACTTGATGAAATGCTAATTTCGATTTTCTCCAAGCACCTTTATCTATTCAAAAAATTTTGATTCTTCTGGGATACAAATTCAAATTTCTCCAATTTTATTTGTAATTAATATGACAAGATATCTTAGAAATGATGGACAATCCTAAACTCCAACCATATAATCTGTATCAAGCTCAACAATTATTTTTTTGTACAACCAATAATAATTCTAGCATATGCATTTAGATTAAATAAAACTTGTAACATTAATTTCAAATTATGTAAACCAATAGTTGATCTTTATAAACTTTGTTAGTAAAAGAAATATGTACAAGTATTACACCTATCGAGAGGTGTATACACTAAGATACTGGGGTCTCCTCTGCGTTTGCCTCTCATAGACACATATCACTTCTGGCTGCTATCATGATGGCTCAGGCACGACATCGATCGGTAGAGAGGAAGATGCTGGCATGCTCAGCCTATCAATATGTGCCCGACGTCTACCTCGAGAGACCCTCAGTCTACCCCAGCCTCTAGCCCTCCCATGCGTATCATCAACATGCTGATCTTCGGATCCGTACGACATGTCTCCCGACTCACTCATCCTCTGAGACATAAACATATCATATATGGAAAGGTCGAAGTTCCAGAAGCTAGGATATGAGGTGTGCTAGACATATGATAAGGTACTCGAATTATCCATCGATGGTGCAGTCTAAAGTTGTCTATCCTCGGAGATGACTCGCATAATATCGATAAGGCCATTCATAATATCAGCAAGCGCTCGATTCTTGCACCCAATAGTGATCGAATGAAAGTCGCTCCTTATCCGATGGTATAGTGACGTGATCCTCTGAAACTGTTAGTATCAAAAAAAATATTATTCATAAATATAACAATAACAATATAATAAAATGAGACAAAAGCAAAATGTACTTACCATAATGTCCATCACACTGTCCGAAGGATGGAACCTCATCTCGGACCACTTACTCATCAATGGTGAGATGAATCGTCTAGTAATGCTCTTGTACCATTCTAGATATGGATCATAATAATCTATCATTGAGAAAATGGGTCGATTAGCCACAATCAAATCCTTCCACCGCTTCCATGCATCGATATGCTCCCGATGCTCTCGAATCCAATCGTGGTGATGCCGTCCTCGTTGATCCAAACTGTGGAGAACATCATAAGTATCGCATGGTGGGGGATGCCCTGATATATGCCAAACTGCCACATTACACGCTCTGAATAGTAGATCTCCACGATGTCGAAGCAAATGATAGATGCGCGTGTCCTCCATATATGCTGATCTGATCAGTATATCTCGAACAATGTGGCTAATATCTCCGATGGTAAGGCAACCACACCATCTGATTGTTACGCTACTGGTTAAACTGATCCCTATATTATATGACTATATGTGGCACCGGATTGCTAGCACCAGTCAATCGAGTCCTCTATCTGTCCAAAACAGTCAATATATTATTATGTGAAAATATCTAGTCATTTATCATATTAAATCAATGCTACTATTACATACCTGCATCCCAGTGGATCAACCTGGTTGTGCTGTATGCTACCAAATGGGCTCTCAAAACTAGCGTCATCCTCATCTAACAGGCCATGTCCTACTACATCACCTCCTGCCACCAACTGGTGGGTTCCTACCCTAGGGAGTATCCTATTGGGCCATCCAATGTGTAAAATGCTCCCATACCCAAAGCTACAGCAACACTAATGGTCCAGCTATCTTACGTACATCTGATCTGGTGGCTCTACAGAATTCACAATACAAGAATACTAAGGTAGCGCTATCCCAACTCAATTATCCACATACGTCGAAATCACGTAGTAAGGGTAAATACAACAACTACATATGTGAACCAGACTTATCGATGAATAGATAGCCATCGATAAGGCAAAAATAAATGCTCGAGCATGCCTCCACACTGTCTCATCATCTGCATCATCCGATAAGTAGTGGAATGTGTCACGAAGCCAGTGAAATCTCAACAAAAATCCAGACAACATCGACTCTGACAGTCTAATCCCAAATAACTCCTCACATAGATCCGACCAGATGATCTGTGCAGTACTGGTGACGGTAGGCCTGCGAACTCAAAATCCGAGAAGAACAGCAATGTCCTGTAAAGTGATCGTCATCTCTCTAACGTGCAGGTGGAAAGTATGAGTCTCCTGATGCCATCATTCTACCATGACTATGATAAGGGCCCAATCCAACTGTATATCGCATACTCTAAATATTTCATAAAATCAGTGATATGAAGATACTTTAAGATCCTCTCATATGACCGCCAGGCGTACATGATTGTCGAGTCTCTATGCCTACAGCGTAGGGGCCTCGTGTCCTCCCTAGAATATATACGATTACTGCGGTATCGGATCTGAAGATACAGCACGATAGGATCTATAAATCTCGGGGGAACGTCGGAGTCTGAACCTACCATGTCTAAGACATAAACTGAAACGACAATCTTACTATCAAGAAATATCAAAGATGATAAGCAACACAAATGATACATAGAAAAATTTCATAACTTTTTTTCGAAAGTTAAATGGTTTGAAGTTAGGATCTCCACATCAAGTGTTGATAGGGTTTCTTGGGTTCTTGCTGGGCACACACTCAAACCATTTCTTAGGACCATATCTATGGATTACTCATTTTGTATCCTCATCAATTAGAAGTCATAGCGGCTATTTCACCCAAATGCACGTCGCACACTCACCTTCTTCCTCCTCTCGCTTTCCACTTAAACGATTTGTATTGAGGAGTTTAAGGTGCTCTCCTTCCCCACATATCTCCCAAAAAGCAGATAAATAAAAAAAATAAGAAGCAAAAAAAATAAAGGCTCGAACTTATCAGATTTCCTCTGTGTCTGTTGATTTTTCGATTGTCCTCTCCGATCTTTCCCCGATCGAGAGGAGCTGAGGGACATGGAGGAAGAAGTGAAAGGAGACGAGAGGACAATGAGGTGAGAGGAGAAAGAAGCGAGATGGAGGCGGCTGGAACCCTAGCTCTGTCATGGTGAGAGCGCATGAAGAAGTGAGAGGAGGAAGAACGTCAGGCAAAATAGCATCTTAGTGAGTCACCTTATAGTTGGACAACTCATATAGTTGCTCTATTATAAGGCGACTTACTAAGCCGCCAGGCCACTCTATCTTGCTGAGTCAGTCTTCCACATGGTGTGGATTGAGTTGAGTCGGCAAAAAAATCGCTCTATCATAGGGCGACTTTGACTTGAACAGTATTTTGATAAATATTTTTGAAAGAATCTTGTTTGATAATTTTTTTAATAACGTTATTTAAGTAAAATTGTCAGATCAACTGCTTTTGAAAATTCAAAAAAAAAGAATTATAAAATTAAGTCTTTTGATTATTTTGAAATCATGTAAAAATATATACATATTTTTTTCTAGCAAAAAAATTATTCTAAATAAATTTAGAGAGTCAATGCATGACAAATAGAGAAAAGAATATATTGATCTAGTAACTTCTAAAATAGACTTTTTTTTAATAAAATAAGCAATATGTTTTTTTTGTAAGAAAAGAATGTTTTATTTTTTCATGCAAAATCCCTCTTTGTCTCTACTCTCTACCTCGCACCCTTCCTAGCTTAGTTGGCTGCACATGTTCATCATTATGATGTGATTGGTATGCTCCAATCCAATTCTCCAAATCATCCAACTTGCTTTGGATGACCGCCACCACCTGTAATCACCTAGAGTTGTTTTTTTTTTTTTTGAGGAAAATGGGGGAAGTAAGATACTTCCACCAGAGAGAACTATATTAATAATAATAACTTAAGTATTACAGGAGGAAATATAGCCCAGGGAACAGACACCCAAGACAAGGGAGAAACAAAACTAAGAGACGAACACCTGAACCTGAAACAGAGATCTGAATCTGAAAATGGAAATCGTGCAAAACGGATACCTGAACCTGAAAACTGATAGGGGTATCGGCTTATGGGAAAGTTCAGACAGAGTGATAACTACAGAGACAACCTTGTCCTTAACAGAGTCTGTTAGGATCCTGTTTGCGAACTTCTCCGGATAATCCGACCGTGAATCAGTAGGAAATCAAAGGCAGGCATGCTGACCCGACAATCCACTTCTGGCTGGAATTCCTTCAGAGCATGACCTAGGAAAGTGTTGAAGAGTGCCTCCATGAATCCCATATGTAGAACGGGAACTTGAATAGTGAACGCCTGCAACATATGCAGAGTCTGTCGCAACTTAGGAATCTTCCGAATCTCCCGAATGCAATCTCCCGCAGCTCCCCATCCACGGTCCCTCGTGGTAGGTTGTCATCCTCCCGCCCTTTGGTGAAGGATGTTAGTAAGCTAAGAGAGCACTATTTTGATGTTAGGATGAGATGCAACCGAAAGCCAATCTGTAAATGTATACATAGCTGTCTTCGTCGCGGCTTGGGGCATGGTGGTGAAAAACGAAAATTCTAGAATTCCATTCCTTCGAGAGACACCAAGTCGAGGTTAGGAACAGGCACTCCAGTGCTAGGGACCTAGTTTTTATCTTGGGGGAGAGCCCCCATGAGTCCCAGACATCAATGAAAGATGATAGTAGGTGTTGCGGCCAACACTCCGTCTTTTATCGTCGGGAACGAACACCTGCAAGATAGCGTCCACACAGATCGAATTTGTGTCTGACAGAGACCCTCCGATGCCTAAGTCAGAGAAGAAAGTTGGTGAACAGAAGTTGAATGTAAGAAGAGTCACAGAGTTTTGGCCCAAAGTTGGCTTACCAGCCCTGTTCTCTTACTCCTTTTTATAGATGAGATTGTTGTAACCATCAGACGTGATCCCATATTTTATGGTGCTAAATTATCGGGCCATAAATATAGAATTAGTAGGGCGTTACTTCTCCTTAATAGCCATGACATAGTCGATAATCATTCGTGATGGTTATGGTATGTTGAGCAGATTAGCCGACCATATGTCGGTAGAACTGACCATATATCGGTAGAATGTATGAGCGACTGTCGGCTAGTAGTTCTGTTATGCCGATGGTCTAAGTCATCCACTGTCGATCGATAGTAGTCGAATCATTAGTCGGTCAATCGGCAGTAAGTTGGTGCGGTTCGCTCAGTCGGTCGATGAAGAGTCAGAACTGCATATTCCGTCGATGTAGAGTCAGAGTTGTACGTCCGATCGGTCAGCTGTTATTGAGTCAAAGTCGATAGTCGGTTGACCTGAGTCGGTAGTCGGTTGATCTGAGTCGGAGTTTAGTCGTCCGTCGTAGAGTCGGAGTCGTCCGTCGTAGAGTCGGAGTCGTCCGTCGTAGAGTCGGAGTCAGGGGTCGGTTGATTTGAGTCAGAGTTCGATTGACTTACCCAATAGTTGCCCCCTACTCCCAAGTCCAAGGTGAGCCGACGTGTATATTGTCACGTGATTTGTCACGTTGGACGAAGAGAGTTATTCTTATCATATCGAGCTCCGATTCTACAGCCACTTTCTCTGGGATACAGTCGATCGACTGCTTTGTCGTTTTGGCAAGCACAGAGTCATCTTTAAATTACCATATTGATAGGACGATTCGGTATCAGTCGTCAGTGTTAGACGTTATTTTGAAAAGTCGATTCGGCATCGGATGATATGATTCTGACAAGTAGATTTTTGCCACGTGTCCGAATGTTGTTGGATCATGGTCGTTCACGCGAATGAGGGTGACATGGCTTAATCTGGTGCAAATGCGTCGAACCGTCGGATCGATGGTTGGTTTAGATGTTGCCGCGTGTCTACTTCTGACACGATCTCGATTCGGTTGCTTCAATCCTGACTGTTGAGCGATCCTCTATATATAGGACCGCTCTCAACCAAATTTCTACTTTTCATTTTGCCTTTTCTGATGCTGGGACTGTGCCAGAAGATCGCCCTAGTATCTGAGGACTGTTCTTTTATCTTTTCAGGTGTTGCTGTCTTTCTTGGGTTCTTCCTCTAGTTTTCATTTCCTTGATGACTAGGACTTTTTCTTCTTAGGATAGTCGGCCGGAGAGTCTGGTGGACAAATTCCAGTCGAGTCTGGAGGTGGACGCTTCTTCACTTTCGGAGCCGAATATCGACCGACGATATTCGTCAGCATACTATCAAGAAAAGGAGAGCATCCGAAACTGAACTTTTCGATCGAAGAAGAATTGGGCAGCTGCTTCATCTGCGCCAAGGGAATCGACTTATCATCGACATCGGTTCTCAAGCCAAGAATGCTAATGACAGTAGATGAAAATCTGAAGTCCCTCTATTCTCGTACGAGTGGGTCGAGCTGTTAATGTGGTTGACCAGATAAGAAGGTCGGAAAGTCGTATCCAGATCTTGACTTGAGTAGTATCGTCCCTTCAAGGTTGGTAGACAGGGTCACTGAAGAAGCTGTGTCGACTCAAGATGGAATATCGACCGTGCTTGATCGGTGTATTTTGCTTTTCTTATTTTTTGTAATCAAATCTATAATCCGACTTCGATCCAACTTTGTAATTCTTTTGACAATGAATAGAAGAATTTTCTTCTAAGTCCAAATGTTTGTCTTGCTTGTGTGCAATGTCGAATTTGCCATGTAGAGCAGCTACCGAACATTGATCGGTGGTTCAAGTGTTCGATAGGACTTATAGAATCATCCATTAATTATAGCGTTGACGTACTTGATTGGAGTTAGGATAACGATGGCAAGTCGAATATCTCATACCCAATGCTTGATCGGATTTGTACGTCTAATTATCTGATAATCGATGGCAAGCCGAATATCCTTCGACTGACCGTGGCCAAGTCGGTATAGTTCTAATCTGACCTTGATCGTATTGGCATAGCATTCCGCTTAGTTAAACTAAGTCGGCATAATCGACTTTTACAGTGGAAAGTCGAAATATGTTTGGCACTAAGGCATAATCGATAGTTTGGCTTTTTCAGTGAAAGCCGAAATATAGTCAGTGTTGAGATAAAGTCGGTCTTCTGGCTTTTACAGTGAAAGCCGAAATATACTCCATTCTGAGATGAAATCGATCCTCTGGCTTTTACAGTAAAAGTCGAAATATGTTCTGTACTAAGATGAAGTTGATCCTCTGGCTTTTATAATGAAAGCCGTGATATGGTCTATACACCGATTTTTACAATAAAAATCGAGATATAGTCGATTGACCGTCCGTCTGTCGGTTCATTATAACTCCACAGTTGATTGAAATTTGTGATTCTGGAATTCAATATTGCATAGTCGAGTAGAATAAATATCCGCTGCACTTTTATTAGTTAATTGTCGGAACAATAATAGCCTCATCATGAGGAGTTTGAATTTTTGAATATTTTTTTCAAAAAATTGTTACATTGTTGAGTCGTTGTCGTTTCGCTGACTCTTCTTCGAAAGTTGCCCCCAGTTCGATTGTCCGGAGATTATGTTGATCACTCCTGCAGTCGGCTGATTATTTATAGCTTCTCCAATTGGCGGCTGAGGTTGTCATCGGTAGGTGGTTAAGTCGGTAGATCTCTCCGAAACTTTCAGAGGTAGCCTCGTCGAATCATGACCTCTATCTCATCCCTGAGTTGAATGCACTGTTCGGTATCGTGACCATGATCACGATGGAACTGACCGTACTTCCGATCGCGGCTCCTCGATGGCGTTCTCATCAGTGGGGGGTGTCATAGGTATTCTGCTCCTTCGATCTCTTTGAGGATCTGCGCACGGGGAGCAGAGAGAGGAGTGTAGGAGTCATATCTGTCGTAATTCGGCCTTGGACTCCGTCATCGAGGCGAAGCTCGTTCATCGATAGGTGGCCGACTTGATTCAATCGGAGCTTCTTCTTTCTTCTATTTTTTGAGCTTCTTACCGACATCATACAGAAGGTAAGGGTCAAAATTTTAATTGCCTACCACCATTTGTGATAAAAACAATAGAACAAAAACAGCAGAAACCGATAAAATTATGAGAGGCACTCGAATCTTCATCCAATCCACACCCAAAGACCCTTAGTACAAAGCTAATTTAGTACCCTAATAGTTCAGTAAACTCATCCATGAACAATGCACCACTTCATCAAACCACATCTTCTCTAAAAACAATCTTCCAATCCCACCACAGTACCAGCCAAGAATCAAACCACGACAGAAGAATCACAAGAAACCATCAAAACAAATGACATAAAACAGTAACAAAACCTCAAATAAAGATTAAAAATGAAAAAAGCGCACCTTTGAACCAAATTGTCGCCTAGACCTCGAAGACTGATCGATCCTGCCTTCCAGACCGCTCGCATCCCAAAAAGGCGACGCCGTTTCCGAACCCAGCGACCGGGCACATCAGAAACGGCAGTGGCGAGAGACGGGGGTCCTGGTGGATCGAGGGAGGAAATGGGGCGGAGCCGAGTGAGGATGTGAGGCGAAGACGGGTGTTGTGGAGATGGAGGAAGTAATTGGAGGTGGAGGAGATGTAGACCAGGAGAAGGATGGAGGTGAGAAGGGTTACGCCCGTTGGCACAAAGAAGTGCCGCAATGGCGCCGAGGGGAAGGAAGAAGAGCCAGAGGAGGAGGACATTGTAGAGAGAGTTTCTGAGGGATCTGGGGGTTGGTAGGGGTTAATGCCGCTTTTGAGGACCACTAATTCGTTTGCGGTATTAATGAATTATATGATTCAGTTGCTCTGCCGCTGGTGAGCGACTTAATGGCGACAAAACCAGAAAGTACATATCGCTATTAATGTTTTTGAGGAATGTGTTGGTGAACTGGTGACATTTCTTTCATCATTTACCACTCAGTCGCTTTTATGTCTTTTTGTTTAAAAAAAAAAATTCGTATAACGAGATGCACAACTTAAAAATAATAAAAATAAACATAAAACGCTACTTCCTCGCATCTAAAAAAAAAAAATCTACTTTATAAAGTAAATTTTATCATGAATTACACCCGTCCAATGAACGAACAAATTTCCTTATACCACTTTGCATGCCAATTATACAATGCTTGAATTTTGGTAGTGAAATTCAATCTGCAGAATTATGTATACCCATTAAATCCAAATAAGACAGAGAATTCAAAAGAAATTAGAAAGAAGAACCATAGAAATCAAGTTTTTAATTATTTTTGAAATTATATAAAAAAATTATACGTCTTCTTCTATCAAAAAAATCATTTTTAAATAAATTTAGAAAGTCGATGTGCAAAGAAGAAGAAGAAGAANAANAAGAGAGAGAGAGAGAGAG
>KE504823.1:867380-877952 GCA_000441515.1 Elaeis oleifera
AGAAAACCGAACACAATCTGATAAACCCATAGAACTAAATTTGATTAGATCAAACCTGAAATCCATTGTAGAGGCACCATTAAGGAGATCTGATAGAGTACCGTGTCTGTCGGATAGATATTTGATTTCTAGTTTCGGGACGTGATCCTGTTGAACTCAATGAGAACAACAAAGATTTGATCACCTACATGGATGCCATGTAAAGGTTCGACTTTAATTAATGGCTTAGAGCTATAGGTCCAAAATAGAGTCCATGAAGGTCAACGATGTATAGATACTCGTTGATTCACTCGAAGGGTAAAGCCCATAAAGTGTAAGTGGATCTTCAATATGATCAGAGTAGCGCAGACAAGAAGGTGGAGATCTAAAAGCTCGTTTGGTTGCCTAAAGATATTGTCAACATTATGGTATTGATCATAACAAGATATTTTCTCTTGTGGTAATACTAAATATTTTGGAGTTGAAACGTGCATTTTGATAAGTGATCAAAACGCATGGCTTCATTGAAATAAAAAAAAATCCTGCAAATATAAATGGATTAATAGTTCTGTGAGTGTATTTCTTATTTGTATGTGAATAAAACTCTCTTAATCGAAAATGATATTCTTTACATTACAGAGAATAAAAGTTTCGCTATTATCATAATTCTCCATAAAAGACTTAGAAAAAGTATCTCTCATCCTAAGGATGAAGATCTATAGAGATAGATCTAAGAGACCGCTTGGATTTTCCCAATCCAACATACATAGGGTATTTATGAGTAGAATTTGTTCTATCATATATACCATGTATGAGATCGGATATGGTATACTCACTAAAATAGTGAGTGAATACTTGCAAGATCTAGATGAGAATTACTGGAAGATCATCTTTAAGTATTTGAGAAATACTAAGGATTGATGACTCGATTGTAGAGAATCTGACTTAAAACTTATGGAGTATAACTTCAATTTTCAGTTGGACATAATAACGGCAAGAACGTAGCGGAATACATCTTACCTTAAATAATGAAGCAATCTGCTAGAAAGGTTCCAAACAGAAAAATATAGTCAAATTGCGAAGTAGAATGCATTGCAGCATTCGATGCTTGCAAAGAAGCTATACGATTGTACAGATTCACTGGCAAACTAGGAGTGGCACTCTTCAATGATGGTCCAGCTGTATTGTACAGCACCGGAGTCATAGCTCATACCAAGGAGCTGAAGTCCCATTAGCTTACCAAGCATTCTGCATTACTATCACATTATTCAGAAAATCTGTTAAGGTGACGTCAATCTTTAGAAGATCGATAGAAAAAAAACTTGACCAACCCATTTACTAAAGCCTCGATATCCAGGAGTTCTAAAATGATAAATTGAAGATAGGTATATGATACTATACTGATTGACTTTAGTCCAAGTGGGAGTTATTGAAAATATGTCTTAAAATCAATCATGTGATGATTGTGCTAACTATAAATATATATGAATTGATAAATAATAAAATTATTTGATATTTTTATCATAAATTACATCTTCTAACGAACTCCTATGTTATGATGAAATCCTTAGGACTACTTTGATCGATAAAGAAGATTTATCGCGTAGTTCTTAAATTAGTTCGTGACCAAACAATACATTATTACTAGGATGATAGCGATATCAAGTGTAGATCGTTGTATGCCATATGCGTTGGTTGTCCTCATAACCAAATGGTGTGGAGATACTGGTATGGCATGCAGGTGAGATGTAAGAGTACATCGTCACTAAACGTGACCAACTACGGAGCACTCTACCGTCAAGAGTAGCTCGCGAAGGGTATGGGTATAACTGTTCCTCCGATCTGAGATCACCACGGTGACTTGCAAGCAACTCACTGTACTTTGATGTCAGACTAACTGAGTTTCTAATTTGGCCCAATCTGGCTCAACCCAGCTCGAAAATACTTCTCATAAAAGCCCATGCATCCTGAAGGTGGACGGCAGACTCGATCATCCTATCTCGAAACTTTAAGTTAGAATGTGGAGGTATTTGATATTGCTCATGCAGCATGATTATGTCCTACTCCATCAACTCTGATCTGAAGCCCAACAGTGCAAAATCATGCTCCAAGATGGCCATCTCTCTCTCTCGTGTAGGAAGCCACGAAAAGATGAAGAAGAGAGGAACTTGCAGTGAAAGAAGAAATCAGAACTTAACAAGGTCTACGTTTAGTTCTGTCTGGGGATTTTAAATAACCTCAGACCTTAATGGGACATCCAAAAGCCACCTCCCATTGATGCATTAATTACAAGAGACATGCATCGACAGAAGACTGACGTATGCGCGACACATGAAGATGGCGAATGGATGTGATTGCGGCTGTCGATATGGTAGTTAATGCCAATGACAGGCGAATCATACTTTGCACCACTTTCAGAGAAATATGTGCATACGTACTTCAATTCCTTTCACACAGATGAAATTTGAATTCTGGTCTTTTCGAAATCTGTACGTCAGCAAGAGCCAGTTTGAATTTTTGTCCTGACTTCAGCTCGGCTCATGCCCTATTTGAAGCATAGTCCAGGCTAAATATTCACCTGAGCTATTTACTCTAATCAGATTTTGCGGTTATAGCCAAAGGTCGAGCACACATTAAAGACTAAAAAGCATGATTTTTATTCATCAAAAGAGGAGGAATACATCCGTTCCAATGGAGACTCTAGTACATGACCAGAGGCCTCGGATCATAAAGAATAAAGAAGAAAGGGGCATGAATCACTCCTCAAGGAAATTGCCAGGGCAATCGTCTGTGAGATAGTATTCTTCAGCACCGACAATGCCTTTGATCTGAATGGCTGCATCGATCTTGTCCATCTCGTTTGAAATATGGGACGTCATTATAAACCTCAACCAGCTATCCGATGACACCGTCTATAAATCTTTATCCAGACAATCAATTTGAAGATACTTGACAAAGTCAGGAGGAAGATGTACCTGAGCAACGGACTTGCACTTCTCGAAATCCGCAAAGAATGCTGCTTTGCAAGCTTGAGCTATGATCTTAGCCCTTCTTTCTCCAGCCACTTTCTTCTGCTTTCAGCACGTTTGAGTAAAATTTTTTGATCTATAAATTTATCCCAAAGAAGCTTATGATTTACCTTTCTCTCTTTCAACCTCTTCTTCAAGTGCTCTACCTCTGATCCGATCTATTGGACTCCCGAGATTGGCTCAGGAGAGGCCTGAACTGTCCTGAAAGTAGAACATCCATCCCCTCGAAGAGCTCTCTCTCCTCGGCTCATCCGTTCAGAGATTCTGACCCTCTTGGGTGGACCACCACTGAGGTTCTTTTAAAAGTGAATTTCAAAACTCAAAGAACCTCTTCTCGCTTCAAGTGTTCTCCTCAAGTGCTCCAGGTCATCACAGCTCCGACGATAGTTTCTGTCAACCTCAGACCTCTATTTTTCACGGGTTTTAATCCTCCCTCGAGGTCTTTAACCTTTCTGTCGGCCCTAGACTTTTGTTGTTCGAGGGCCTCAATCCATCTTTTAGCCTATCGTAATTCTTCATCCCGACAGAGAATCGACTCCTAGGCCTCCTGAAGAGCCTCCTCTATAAGGTTGAGTTCTTTGACCAGCTCAGTGTTATCCCTCTCCAGATGTTCTAATCGATACTTCAGCAAGTCGATCTCCTCTTTCTTCATCATCAAAGCATCGAGGTTGGAACTAACGAGGCTCGTCAAACATTGACTCACATGTGTAAGGGATCTCAAGGCATCGACAGACCATTTCTCCCCCATTCGTTCGTTGAGAAACAACTTTCGACTGACGGTAGGGGTTCCTCAAGTATTTCACCGCAGATTGGAGGATCTTTCTTATGGATGGAGCACAAGGCGTCAGATCTAAGGGTCCTGTGTGAGCAATGGATGTAAGAAAATGCCCAATAGGAGTCGCCGTCTCTGAAGATCCCCAGTCTCTATCGTCTTGGTCAGATTTTTCTCCAAATTATCGACCGCCTCTTCCATCCACATTTTTTTAGTAGGATCTTTTTCAGAACGTTCCTCGACGCTCATCTCCGATGCTATCTCCGTCGGTGCCCCACCGATCGGGACTTCCTCTGGAGAACCCTGCGTCGCAGCTTCCAATGGTTGGGTCGAGGGTTTGATAGTAGGAATAGCATGTTCTTCTTCCCTGACCATGGGCCCTGTTTCAACAATCGAAATCACAATCTGCCTCCTACGAGTCAGAATTTATTCAAGTCTCTTCACACGCTGTAAATCCATCTTGCTCCAAAGAATCACAATGGACTATCAGCACAAAAAGATCTGTGGCTATCCGTGCCTTCAAAGAGCAAATTTAAAGGAGGAAGAAAATGAAAGACCATCGCAAAATGATTAAAACCTCGAAGAGACCATCGTCTGAGTAGTCCTATCAGTTATGTCTATCCGCATTAGTTGCATTAGGCTGACGTCATCCACCTTAAATGCAACAAAAGCAGGCATGAAGGCAGAAATACTTGGCATTGGATCCGAGATATTTTTGGAATACTCCTTTCATCTGATTCTCAAACTTAAGAGTAGGGTAGTGTTACAGTGATTACCATGAGAACCTCAGATCACTACTATATCATAACACATATCAAGCTCTCAAGTCATTAATACGATCATTGACTGCCGTATGAGCTGAGGAGTCTATCTCCGTGCTGAGCTGAGATGTCCCAAAGGTCTGACTTGTATTTTAGCTGTTCAACCGCTTATCTCTTCGATGTGTGCGAAAGCAGTATATCCTGAATAAGATAAGATTTGGTATAACCATCTCTCCTGATCTCACAGAAGTGATTAAGGGCTGAATTATCTCATCCAATTTGACATGTCCAATGGCCCGACAATCTCGGGATCGTGCAATCTCACAGCTAACAATCCAGCTATTCGATATTCTTCTATATAAACAATCAGAGCTCCAAGAACCCAGGTAAGTTCAATAAAATCTCTCTCAGAGAACTCGTTGCTATTTCTTTATTCTCTATTTTTCTGACTTAAGCATCGGAGGGTCCTCACTGGAGCCACAACCTTCGGTTTGGGACTTGTTTTGCAGATCGCTCCAGCATCAGTATCTCTACTCGAGGTTTTTAGGTATCCGTCTTTCGATCTAGACCGATTTAAACAGCAACATAATCTATACAAATGCATTCAAGAAGAAGCCAACAGTCTCCCAAAGTGACAAGTGTCTCACATCCATGATACCACATGCCAACAACTTGGGACTCCACATGCCTTACATTCAATGGCCCATACAATCCTCTTTGAGGCTAAATTCATTGCATTTAAAAAATAATAAAAAGAATGTACAATAGGCTTATATCCATTTATTTGGCATTTAAAAAAATATTTATCATTTAAAAAAAACACGTCTGCTGGATCCACTTGCTTGGTGACAAAATCCTCTATTTAAGAGGATGGGAGATAAGATCTAGGCATTGATTGTAGGATGAGACTCCATTGAATAGAGTAATCCCCAATTAGTTCTCCTGGTCCGTAGGAATGATGGTCTGAAGCTACTGAATAAATTTAGATAGGGAGTTAGGCCTGCTGGCAGCTCTATTTCGATTGATGGAGGAGACTACTCCATCAGAGAAGCCAAAGATATCATCCAATGGTGCACAATCGATGAGAGAGAGCAAGATTATAAATATTCCTCTCTTGATATTGGGCAGCAGGCATGAATGGAAGATAGGATTTTTTGATGAGTTTTTCACTTTAGCTAAAGTTTTATTTACATACATTATTATTCCCTTCATTTTCAACTCATCAAATTGTATGAGGTGGTTGCTGAGGTGTGCTGCAGCCATCTGTTCTCCTTGGTGCATCACCTGAGAAAGAAAGGATTTTAGTCTAACTCAAGGTAAGATTTGTCTGCATACTGCCATTAGAGCTAGGGGTTGCTGCATCTTTTGGCAGTCTTCCTCCTCCCGTGCTACATCATGTGGCAAATGGGGTTATGATGATCAACATGGATATGTGGGCATTGTTGATCGCCATTTGGGGAGGTTGCTGCACGGAGATCATCGTGGGTGGTGCTTTCAATGGCCATCCACAGTGGCGTGGAGGAAAGAAGCGAAGAAGAGGGATCGAAATGGTTGCTGCTAAGGTTCAGTAGCCCCCAGTCCCATAGATTTTTTTGAGTTTGGGGTTTGGATTTGGATCCAATAGGATTAAGTTGGATTTGGGTTTGGCTGAATGGTCTAGGTTTTATTAATCAACTTAACAGATTCGGGCTATCGGGTGATAGGGTTATTAGGTATTGGGCTGAATGGTTTCGGGCTAGAAGTTTTGGATCCATTTTCCGATTTGGGTTAGCCTGGATGGGTGGGTTAAGTCTAGATTTTTTGATAGGATTTGGGTTAGACTTAGGGTCTGAGTTGGATCCCTAATCAGGGTCGGCATTAGCAGTTAGGGTTTGGGTTTGGGTTTGGCAGATAGAGGGGGGTGGGGATGGCGGAGGAGGGTGAGGACCACAAATGGTAAGGGTTCAGGTGAGGGGAATTGGGATGGAGGTGGGAAGGGTGAGGGTGAGCGTGGGTTAGCGCTAACGTTTCGTCCATAGGAGTGGCGGCGGTGACAATAAGTTAGGGCTGAGGTTATAGTTGGCATTAAGATTTCGAAGATGGAGGTCGGGACGTCGGAGGGTTAGGATTGGGATAACAAATGGTCCAGATTAGGATCAAGGCTTAGATTAGGATGGTGGTGGGGAGGGTTAGGGTTGGTATTAAGGTTCGGGTTGGGGTCGGACCTGGTCCATGGGTTGCTAAGGTTTTGGGTTAGGATAGCTAGGTTTTAGGGTTTGGTCGACAAAGGTCGGGATGGCAATGGGGTTGTAGAGAGTACCGGTTAGAGTTAGGACTAGGGCTAGGATTGAAATTATGGAGATGAAAATGGCGACGGAGAGGACTAGGAGAAAATGACGATAGATAAGAAGAAAGAAAAGAGGGGGGCCAAATCCACGACCTGCAGAAAGAAAAAGAGGAACGAGATAATAGATGATACTAGAGGTAGAGAATCTAGCAGCAAGCAAGCGCCATCGCATCTTGCCAATGATGTTCTTCCTCATCGATAGAGAGAACAACGAATACACATCTATTGGCTTTAGGCTCCTCCTCGATCGGTGAAATCGTCCCATACTGATGAGATCCGACCAACAAGGGACGACAAGTACAGATTCGATAGGGTGGTCGCACAGAGATGAGGAGCACGAGAGGGGGGGAGATTGGGGGGTCGGAGAGCAATGGTGTGAAAGAATCGGGAGAGAGGATGATGGGTTATTTAAAGAGTTGGTCGCATGGAGTATGCATCCATGCGCCCTCTTATTGTCTTTACATTCCTATAAAAAAATCTATGACAATTGATTGCATAAAAAATTATATGCGGCCACCTGCATGCATTTGTTGTTTTTGAATTTTTTTTAAGAGCATCCTCATATTATTGTTTTGCAGAAATTAATGAAATATATATTTCTTTGCCTTTTATTACAGTAATTTACTTGAAAAAAATATAATATTTTGACAAATAAATGTTATACAATATTAACATAAATTAGTTACTTTAAAAAAAAAAAAAAAAGCTCGTTAGCATTAATTAACAAAGAAAAAATTCTTTTTTAAGGCATGCTAATTATATATATTTATTACATAATTTTTTTATTGAAATCAAGTTAATGGAATAAATTTATGATTTGATTAATGCAGTATTTTGATTATTAACATAAATTAGTGTGCTAAAAGGATAATATAATATGTTAATTATTTTTTAAAAAATAGTTTATGATTCAGCCAACGCCACATCTTAAGCTAAATATGTCCTTCCTCTGTTGATTTATGAAAAATAATATCTTTTTTTAAAAAAAATTGTGCTATTTGCTTTGGTCGTACTTTAAAATAAATCTACATGCATAATATATTGTACAGGACAATTTTTTAAAAACTATCCCTTGACAGCATATGATTAATTGTTAGTTTTTACCATTGTTTAATTTGGAGCCACCGCGCAACGCGGGTAACTTACCAGTATACATTACAGATTAAACAAATAAAACTCAGCTGATAGAAAACAATAAATATTGCTGCAATTGTTGCCTCATTTTCATTTCCAAAAAGATGAAAGATAAAATTTTTACACAAGTACATATCAAAAAGAAAAAAAGGTTTATGTTCTCTTACAAGAGAACCTCTAAGATAGAAGCAAAAAGGAGCATTTGCTTTACATCATTTACAAAGCATAACTCGGTCTAAACTTCTGTATAAATATCTCTCAGGCTGAATATACATCTCTACTTCTTCGAATAGGAGAGATAAGGATCTTGAGCAATGGTTAAAACATCTGGCCGTTCTGCTTGGTTATACGTCAGACACCGACGAATTAGCTCCTGACAATATCAACACCATTCTATTAAAATGATTACAATACTCCATGTAGGATAAACATCGAGGAACTCTGATTTGAGGGGTAAAGAAAGCGACCAACAGCAAGCATGCTAAGCGGGCAGAAGATTTTTGCTTGTCATTTATGAACTGAATGTTGAAGAGTTTCCCAAAATATATGCCTTTCTGGTTGATTTTATGCTGATCAATGGAAATTCAAATTTTAAGTAACCAAGTTCAAACTAGCCCCCTCCTAATATGAAAAAAACAGTCACATTGAACTCCAGGTTTTGGTCCATATAGGAAGTCAATGCGAATGTCATATAGCACAGCCTTTTCCATGCAGACTTAGAACGAGATCAATCAAGTGCATGCGCTCCTGCATGCATATGGCGTGAGTAGGTGAAATCAATGAGGCTTTACATTAACTTTTTTTAAAAAAATTTTGTGCACCGCATGCGATGCAACAAAATTGACATAAAGCACACCGCCCAATCACATTGGATCACATAATGCCATTAATAATGGGACAAGCATTTAATGTTGCTCAATTTTTTCATCAAATTTTGCTGATGAAAAAATCTTTCCTCCATAGAACAAAGAAAGAACGATATTCTTACTCCTGATGCTTTTGTATGATTTCCTGTGAATATATATGACATTCTGAATAATATATATGACTTTCTGTACTTTTATATGACATTCTGAACAATATATATGACTTCTTGATATCTTATATGACTTCTTCTCAATAAATATGATATTCTGAACAATATATATGACTTCTTATAAATATATATGACATCTTGAACAATATATTCCATTAACTTGAACAATATATATGACATCCTGAATTATATCTTGTTCAAGATGTCATATATATTCATGAGAAATCATATATATTGTTCAGGATGTCATATATATTCAAAAGAAGTCATATTAGACATCAAGATGCCATATATATAATTCAGGATGTCATATAAAGACACAAAAAGTCATATATATTATTCAAGATATCATATATATTTACAGTAAGTCATATATATTGTTCAGAATGTCATATAAAGACAGAAAATCATATAAGGCATCAAAAAATCATAATAACTAACAGGATATCATATAAAGACACAAGAAGTCATATATATTGTTCAGGATATCATATATACTCACAGAAAGTCATACAAAGATAACAGAAAGTAATAATATTGTTCTTTCTTTGTTCCATAAAAAAAAATATTTTCTCAAAAAAAATCTAACCAAAAAAGCTGAACGGTATTAAATGTCTGCTCCATTATTAATTGTGCTATGTGATCCAATGTGATGGGACAATATGCTCCACGTCAATTTTGCTACACCGCACATGGTGCACAAAGAATTACTCCTTTTTTAAAAGCTGCACAGTTTCATATGGTTCTTGTATAATAAAAATGTATGCACATACAAAGTGCATAGGAGTGAGGATTTTCAAATGGGTTTCATGTCAAAATTGTAAGACTGAGGCATGGCAAGAAGTGTTGCCAACACTAAAAAGCTCATGGCTCAAACTCCACTTGTTTACTACTTGCTCGCCTCCAGCTAGTCCTGTATTTCTGGTGTAAGTTAAAAATGAAAGATATGATTATGAAACATAGAAAGAAAGAATTAAAATAACAAAATAACCACAGTTATTAATTTCTTTAAATAGATCTCAGATTGCTATAACTTACAATAGCAACTTTAATCCAAGATGCAAAATCACCACCATTTCCTTCTCACTAATCAACTATACAAGCATTTGCCTTCATTAAACCTTTAAAATCATATTTTCTTCTATTAATTATATTCAAAACAAAGATGTGAACAAAAATTAGTGTTGGTCCTCACATTAACCATGACAACCGGTCCCAACCAATTAGAGAATAACATCATGAAAAATAAGAGTTTTTACATGTATGCCCTCCAAACATTCAAATTTACATAAATATTCTTTCAAAATTGATATATGAATGTATACCCTCATAAAATATCTTTTTTTGCATATATACTCATATCATCTAACACCGTTAAAAATTAATTAAAATTAAAATGACGAAAATATCTTTATGAATTGATGTGCAAAAAAAAATTATAAGAATATATATATGCAAATAGCAATTTTATGATGATATTCATGCAAATTTAAGTATTTGGAAGGATATACACAAAAAAACCCTTAACATAAATA
>KE504823.1:877972-911371 GCA_000441515.1 Elaeis oleifera
GTGTTGTTATATTATATAATATACTACTACATTGTAGAATAAGAGGCCCTAAATCCATCTAGATGAAATGGATAAAATTAATTATAATTTTTTGCGTGTATATCCTTCTAAACATTCAAATTTTGCATAAATACCCTCATGAAATTACTATTTGTATATATACCATTATAAATTTTTTTTTGCACATCTACCCATAAGGATATTTTAGTCATTTAAATTTTAAACCATTAATTTTTTAATAACGTTAAATGATGTGGGTACATATGCAAAAAAAAAAAAAAGAATATTTATGCAAAACAGATATTTTATGAGGGTATATATATAAATATCAATTTTTAAAAATATTCACATAAATTTGAATGTTTAAGAGGTATACACGCCAAAAATCCGAAATAAATATATCAATATTATAATTTAACCAATTAAAATGAGTGGTTAATACACTATACTTTATAGATATTCAGATATGTTAAATAGTAATTCAGTTTGATATATCAATGCACGTGATTAATTGCATACAACAATGTAAAGTTATCACTGTGTTATATTTAATAAAGCTCACCTTCAAAACCAGCAGCAGGTGATTTTCATTCAAAGCTTATTTTTCTATTTGTTGTTAAACTCAACCCAACTTGTCCAAGTCAAGAAAAAACTGTCTTAACTAAATTATTAGAACATCATTTGAGTAAGGAGTGGGGGTGGCATTATTCAAAAAGTTTAATGGACATTTTTAGATGTCCAAATCATTACAGACTCAGACTCAGTCAATTCATGTTTCTTTTCAGGACCGTCAAGTCACAGAAATCTGACTCGCTGGACCAGGCCACATAATAGGTAGCACTAATGGAGGGCAAAATGATGGAAAATTACAAAATAGGTATGACCATAATTATTGACAGCCTTGGTCACACATCTCAGGTTTTCAAGTTTCGACTGATGATTCTTAGAACTGACTATTAAGGTGGGTTGAGGCAAAACAAATTATAATGCAAGATAAACCATGACCATAACCATAACCACCAAGCATTATTCCTACTATTTGGGTCAGCTTATGGATCCTCATTCACCAAAGTTTCCTATTTAGGGCCCATATCATAAATTAAGCTCCTAACTATTTTTAATTGAAAACACATGAATAACAAGTCAGGAGTCTCTAACTAATAAGTCAGCAAAACTGAGGAAGCACAGAGTTGTGCAAAAATGAAGATCCTAAAAATTATTATGTCAATAACGATAAATTGCAGATGAAGACCATATGACCGTGAAAGGACTTACAAAGTGAAAAATCTAAAGGGGCTGATCTATCTAGGATCAACTTTCCAGAAAAGCAAATAAATAAATAATTTTCTAGCGGTGGAGAAATAAAATCTTTGAAACAAAGAAGGCTCCTATGGTCCGTCGAGGGAAATAGGCAGAATGCCACCGAGGGTCATGTTCACGTCTCATGAGGTAACAGAAATATTACATATGATGAGGTAATTCTTAAGAAAGGAATGGCAAACCTTTGCCTCACTGGAGACAGCTGGTTTCTGAGGAAATTCCACCTTGCGTGCGTTAATAATAGTGTCTTCACGAAGAATTCTCTCTTGGGTCTGGTCATGCCCAAACGGACGTTTACCAAAGAGCATTTGATACAAATTACACCAGCTGACCAAACATCCACCTGCGCACAAGCAAAAGCAACAGTTTAACATACCAAATATGAGAAGATAACTGTAAATAAATGGCTTATTTAGTTAGTAATCTAAGATGCTCTATCAAGTATTGCAGTCATAAATGTAAGTATTTATCCAAAATATCCAATTGACTCGGCATACTGTAATTACCTCCTGCACATAATTTAAGGAAAGTTATATGTGTGTTTATAAAGCTTTTAATGTGTAAGCTGGGATTTATCTTCAATATCCTGAATGGTCAGCTTAGAGAATAAGACAGTCACAATTTGGGCCCACCAATCTTACAGAATAAGACAGTTTGTATGCCAACAAAAATCAAAGAGGATAGGATAAAGGTCAAAGGCTACATATTTCAGTTTCTAAAGCTTTACACAGCCCCAATCAAGAGATTTTGCTGCTACAAGGTTCACGGAAGCATCAGAACCGGACTTTTTGAAACATAAAAGTAAAAGGTATACATTGAACTTGACATGTTAGCACAGAGAAAAGTCAGGGTCTCTCCTACAAGGAGGTTGCCTAACCTAGAACTGAGAATCGGCCTGCCTAAAAACTGATATATGCTTTTAACATGACCAGATGAAGTTCTAACGATTGTTTATGTTGCTAAACAATTTGTTATGTGGAAGCAAAATTTTGCTTCCAGATGAAGCTTTCCAAGACTTGGGGCAGCCTTCTTCCTAGACGAGGCACTTAACCTCAAGTGGCTACATGCAGCTCCTAATTTGTGGACCACATGCATGGGAAGTATTCAATATTCATGACTCTTTCCTATTTAAAATCCTTCTTCTTCCTCTTCCCTTCCCTCCTCATTCCTTATCGTGCAGTGGTTGCCTAATCAACCCCATTCACAGGCAAGGGCCACCTCTCCTTGCAATCACTGCCTTTTGTGATCACTGTCGACCAGTTCCAATCAACGGACATGTCAACTCTCAAATCCCAGTCATCTGTTCACATATTCCCCCTCACTTAATTCCACCTCCATTGCGTCTCAAACCGGCAGTCTCTTAGTGTTACCCACAACTAAGAGGTGGCATGGGCCACTGGCAGTGGAGGGGCAGCAAAGGTGGCAGCAGATGGGCAAGGAGGTGGGCCAGGGAGACCGAGTGGCAGAGATGGGCATGGATAGAGGAGGATGGGTTGAATAAAGTAATAAAAATAAAGGCATCTGTGCAACAACCGGTAACCAGTTGTATATGTATTTTATTTTTACCCCTATGAACAAAACGGCCAGGATTCATCACATTTTTTCATGCAACTAATAAATGTACCATAGCAAAACTTAATATACTAAGAAGACCAAGGAGAGTTTTGTTATTTCACAAAAAAAGGAGAGTTTTGTTATTTCAAAAGATTTGATGGTTTATTTAATTTCAGCTTATTCAAAAGAGATGGGAAAGAAAAACATCTTCCTTTTCAGACAACAGAAGTTGCAAAACTGGATAACTACAATGGACCAAGATGGACATATCTAGGCTAACTACAAAAGCAGCTGACTAATGTAAATGTTTACACAGTCATGAAATGGACTGAAGATCTATGGAGCAATGTAAGTGTCTATGAGACTATGCTACATACAATAGGTATTCATGGGACTACAATAAAAACTCACACTGCAGAAACAAAGCATGACTGATATTTTTAAGATGAAGAATCACATTGAACAGGCAAAAACGAAATTAATGAATTGGAGTCATGACCTGAACATTGACTACAGAAGATTTTTCAGAATTAAACCATCCCTTTCCTCCTATTTTAGACTTTTACATTCTTCACACCTCATTGCCACCATATGTTCATGTCAACAAACATAAGCAACTAATTCAAATGGAAAATTTAATAAAGATTTGTGGATGGCTTGCTAATCATGTTGCTACTCAGCAAGAGAACGACATAAAAGTGATAGCAAGAAATTCTCTCAAAATGTAGGAAATCTAATTTCGCATGGTTAAGTCTGTTGTGGTTATAAGTGGAACTTAAACTGTGCTTTAAACAGAAAATGCTGCACATAACATCACATCAAGCATACGATTCTTTCTTTTACATGAAACCCAAGGCTGCAACAAATTCCCAATTCTTCCTTAAAACAATTGTAATCCTCCATAGATTAGTAATTGTAATATGTTGCTTGAAAAGGGAGCAGACACAGAGGCCGACCAGATGCATGAGCACAAAGAAGTATTGCCACAAAAAAAAAAAGGGGAGGAGGAGAGTGAGTAGGAAGCAAAATTTGTCTTGTCACATAAACAACCCCAACTGTAGGAAGAAAATTTGTCTTGCCGCATAAACAATGATTAAAACTTCATCTGGCAACAAATTAGGAGCTGCACAAAGCCACTTGAGGTTAAGTGCCTCCTCTAGGAAGAAGGCTACCCCAGCTCTAAGAAGTAAGAACAATAACAAACCTAGGAAAAAGACAACATCAGATTGAGGTTAGAAAGGAGAATAAAGACCAGGGACTAAATCAAAGTGAGAAGGTCAACTAGAAGTCTTCTATTCAGAAAGAAAGGGGTAATGCTTGAACAATTGTTCATCCTAAGAAAGCGTGTAAAATGAAACCAAATCATAATCATGTATGGAAATGTCGTAATACTACTAAAAAACACCCAAATGCAAAACAGGGCTGCCTAGCGGCAATCTACGAACATCATGATCAACCAAAAAGGAGAATTGTTTTATGGTAACCTACTAGCTGCAGACAGCTGTTATAATGGTCTCTACTTATAGTTCACATCCAAAAAGACCTAGACGATTCGAATCAACTTTACCATCGCCAGTGTTTAAACATCAAGTAGGTTTGAAGCTTCACATGCTATAAATTTAGATAGCTATAAATTCAGCAGAATACAAATTGGTAGTCCAACTCCCAAAAAGGACATTTGTAATTTTCATCATTACAAACCTTTGATGATATTAGTGGTGTCCTGCTGAGCTCAAAGCATTCTGGGGGCAAATACCTGAAAATACATGAGAAACAAATCAGGGACAACCACACACGCCACAATGTAAACTCATAGACTGAATTAGATGAAAAACAAGTGCATAACTAAATGGCGGGTCACAAATGAGACAAGCAAACAAAAATCTATTGAATTTAAAACAGATTCATGCAAAGTTGAGATACAAAACATATTATGAACACACAATTATTATAATATTTTTGTTATCCAATAACGCACAACCAGCATGGTATCCTAAAATTCTATGGTACCAGAGTAAACATGCAGTAGTATTTCAAATTTCAAGAGAATATAGTGCAAAAAACAGCAGTATCAGAAGCCTCTCACAATTGTATGAATTTGAAAGATTAAACTGTAATTAGTAGAGTGGAGCCACAGAATTAAACAGAATGATTGTCACAAATTTAAGAGGGAAGATGACAGAATTATTGTACTTAGTAAAATTATCTGTCAACTGGTACAAGCAAAATATAAAAATACAAGATAACTATGCCAATCAAATTACAAAAGAAAAGCAAATTCAGGAAGGAAGAATGTAAGGTACCTGAAAGAACATAAACAGAAATGTAAACCAAAAAGAAAGTCTGCACATACTTATGTCAAGCCTCCAAATTTAATCAGTTCATTCTGGAAATCTAATAAATACCAACAATTAAAGTTGACATATCTGACAGGTAAAAATCCAATTGACTAACAACTATTCATCTCCAATACATGTTTCAAAGTAATTAATATAAGATTAAACTATTTCTAGATTAGTTAGTGTGAGAATAACCATTAAGTGGTTTTTTTTTTTGGCCATTATTCAGTTCAAAATGAATCTCCAGAAGCTTCAGTTCTTGGAAGCGCTGCAATAATTCACTGTCATCTATTAGTTAAAAAATGGTCTAGAATCAGATTCGGATAAGATAAAGGACATGTCTGTGTTTTTAAAGAATGGCTAGCAAGCAGAGGTAGCAACTTAGCATAAGTATAGTTTCTCTTTATAAAATAATAGCAATGACGATAATGATGATGATGATGATCACAGGAGGTAAAAGAAGTGAATCAATAATAATCCAATATAATACCAATTCAGTACAAGAAACATTAGTCAACTCAGATATTTTCTTCAAATTCCTAATAGTACTATATGCAGATAGCAACAAATTTTCACTCTCTGCACTGCATAATTAGTGTAAGATACCACCAAGGAAGACTTCTTAAGAAAGAGCTTAATTTTAAGCAATTAAGTAATCAGTAATCACATACAATTGACCCACATAGGCCCCATTTGGCAAAGCTTTTGGAGGGCTACAAAGCACTTTCTGGCCCTCTAAAAGCAGTTTTTTGGATGGTATAGTGGTGTTTGGTAAAAATCTAGTTGTTGTTTTGGCTTTGCAGAAAGTTGAAAAAGATCTTCTTGGAAAAAGTTTCATTTTGTAGCTTCTTTCCAAATTGCTTTCTAGCCAATGTTAGAAAGCTGTTTTTGTTTTAATAAAATTTTCTAGTGACCAAATATCCACTAACAAATCTCATAATTATATCTTATATCATATCACATCATATATATTATTACACTATAAATATTATATTATATTATATTATATTGTACCATATCATATCATATTATATATTATGCTATAGTATTCAATGGTATATTCATTATATTATAATAATATTATATTACAATACAATATTATATCACATTATATTATATTATAATAGCATTATACTATCGAATAATATCTTAATATATAATAATATGTAATGATTATATTGTATTATACTCTTCTATACAATATTATGCAATGTCCTCTATTGTCATTTTATCATGCCAAAAGCACTTTCCCATTTGAGTTACCAAACATATGTTAAAGTTCCATAGCACTGTAGTTCTCACAGAGCAAACAACTTTTTGTAAAAGCTTTACTTCCTGATAGCTCTACTTCCAAAAACTCCAAAACTGTACTACCAACAGCATCCCAAACAAGGCCATACATTGTGGAGCACTATGAACATATTTCATTTGGAACAGAAAATCCATACTAATTTTAACTCATGGAATAACATTTATTGTGTGTCCATGTGATGGGAAGAGAGAGGAATAAAGTGCTAAAATAATCAGATGCCATGCTCTCACCAGTATGTTCCAGCTCCCTGGGAAGTCAGTTCCATACCCTGAGATCCAACATCATCCTCCACTATCTTGCTAAGACCAAAATCTGTCACTTTTGCAACACCAACCTCATCAAAGAGAACATTCCCAGGCTTTAAATCATAATGAATGATCTTTTGAGGTCTCTTGTTCAAATAGACAAGGCCTTGAAATATCTGAACAATTATAATTCTAGCTTCTCTCTCAGGAAGAATAGGCGTTGCTTTAAGGACAGCATCAAGATCCTTCCCTGATCAAAATGCGAGTGAATCACAAAAGTAAAATCAGACTCAGATTCCCTCCTAATTCAAATTTTGACAAAACACATTCATATAATTTTATGTAAAATCCAGTCCTAGCATTTCAAACAGATAAAATTTTCTTTCACGTTTATATAGAAGACTTAGCAGACAATGAGCTGTGATAACAAAACGCAACCACAGTTTTTAAAAAAAAAAAAAAATCCATAGAGAAACCTAAGAATACAAGCACAGAGAAGAACATCATCCTACTCAATGCAAATTATTGAAGTAAAGAAATGGAATTCGAAGGGAAGAATTTGCCTTTTCCAACAGGAAACTTTTCAGTCAGAGCAAGGTTGCCAGTGTTCTGCATAGCAGAGCAGAGAAGTCTAAATTTGTATCTTGCAGCAATAATTAAGACTGGTTATTCTCTTAGGCTCGTCTCATATATCCAGAAATACATACTACCGTCAAATATAAGATAAATATGATCCACCATAATCCAGATATACATGCAACTGCCAACCATCATATAAATATGATGCACCATATCCATGCATATCGAAATAATAAGCATTTTGCAAGTGGATAAATGTGTAAGTACCAGGATTTAAGTACCAATTTTCTTGCTTAAGGCATTTCCAGTAAATTTAAAAAGTTTGCTGCATCTCCCGCAGAAAGGAAAATTAGAAGATGTGGAATCTATCACATGGTATGGTCCACAAAGCTATCTTAGAATCCATGGCAACACAAAATAAAGGGATGACCCAAGTGTCATATTCATGAGTTTCATTTAAATTTCAACCAATGAAGGCAAAAGCAGAAGAAAAATGAGGGAGCACTAACCCCATCCTAACATGGCAGAGACACATGTAGAGAACCTTATTTCTAGGTTTTCAAATACTCATATTTGAGATAGTGTAATTGTTCATATCACATAAAATGATTTCTTGAGGATTTAAAAATACCCTAGAGTGAACCAATATCAGTGGCAACATCTACACAGAACCTCGTTATTGACGCCACTATGGGATTGTTTTTCCATACCCCATCGAGAACTCCTAAGAGGCCTCTGCAAGTGTTTTATCCCTACATTAGTGGATGAATTAGCTGCTATCAGTTCTTCGTGACAGATGACTCTGATTACAATGTAGTACAAATATACACAATTTTCCATGACTGTCACCATAATGACATCCGTTGTACAGCGCATGTGGTGACAGCTCCTGAGTGGCCACCAACTCATAGCTGGGAACATCACAAGTTTTTAAAACTCGAAAATATAAGCAGGTAAATGAATATAATATAAGCATAACAAGTTGTTCAATTCAGCATAGGTGATTCAATAAAAATGCCGATCAAGGAATGCACATACCACTGCAATACTCTAAGACAGTGCAGAATGTGTTGTGGTCAATCTCAAAGATGTCCCATAGCCGCACAATATGAAGATGGACCAGTGTCTTATGGATGTTGTATTCACGAATAGCATGGCGTATATAACTTTGCTTCTTCTCTTCACTCCATTGAGCATTCAAACCATGAAGCTTACATGCAACGTATCTATACTCCACCAGATCAAATGCCTGCTTGAAAGTTCCCACTTCAAATCACTGCAAAACGATATATGCTCACCAATGCCTATAAAGGCAAAATAGAAACTAGGTTTCTGCTATACGCCCAAGATTAAACCCTGATGAATATGTTTACTATGACATAGGTAACAATGATGGCTCATAGATTTCGTATAATCCACTAAAAGATGTACCAGATTTACCTTGTAAACCTCACTAAAACCTCCCTTCCCAAGAAGGTTCAAGAGAGCATATCGATGATTAAGAATCTGGAAATTGTTGAAGCGTGATCCATCCTCGTCCCGTATTCGCTTCATTTCACGTAGCAGCCTTCCTTTTCCACTTCATAACGATCCCTCTCTCTTAGATAATATTCTTCTTCCTAAATAAAAGTAGAAAAAAAAATAAAGGACAATCAGATGTATCATACCAACAAAGAAAATATCAATAATTTGACAGTGCAGCATAGCTTGAAATAGCAAAATGGGAAAAAAATAGACCATATGAAAGAGTTATCATGAACACATATAGCACACAGGAGCTTACACGTTTGATGCTTGCCAGGCGAGATTTACAAATCTCATCCTGTATAAGGGAATCTTCCTCTGACATACCACTTTCCACATCACTACCATCACCCTTATCTAAAAGAGAGAAGAATTGTAAAATGATATCAATGAGTAAATGAGCATCATGGCTGAGTAAATAAGTTGACCTGAAATAATTATAAAAAGGCTTTCTTGTCATTGCATATTAAAAATAGAGAAAATAACCACTTGAACAGAAACAGTATATCCTAGAGCCAAATGGGTCAAAAATAGTAATTGTTATAAAGAAGAGACTTGCGTCATAAAATCAGATCAACTCTATAATACAGCTAAACAAAGATGATGTGGTTCTAGAGATCAGACCGTCAAGCATCAGTGAATATCTTTGGCATGAGCACAAAAGTTCAACTTATCGGCAGTGTAATATCCACTCTAATTGGACCTAGGCAGTTCAACCATCAGTACTCGCCTGGGTCAAACAGTTCAAACACACAAGACTCTTTTAAACTGGAACAAATTAATCTCAAAACCCTGACAAACCTGTTACAAAAAAATGATCTCCAATCCTGCTACTCCACAATCCCGAATCCTCCTAAATATAATGGCCCAAGCTTCTTCATTTCTCCTCTTCCAAGCCTGTATTTCTGATCACCATTAATCATTCCTGATGCCTGGGGAGGTCACTTCTCCAATTTAACCTCAAGCAAGGAGAAAGCCATTGCTTCTCCTCCTCCTACTTCTTTTTCTTGCTTCTTTTCTCTTCCTTTTTTAGTCTGATTTTATGAGGTGGCATATGGAGGAGAGGCTAGATTTGGGACAAGCTGCTTGTAGTTGAGGAGGAAGTAATAGAACCTAGGCAAAGAGGTAACGAAATCAAGATTTTGGATTTGTGATTGGGGATGTAGAAGCTAGGTTTGAGCCGATGCTTCTCCAGCCAAATCTGACTTAATTGTCCATTAGGGAAGGAGGAGGTAAGGAAGTGAAAATTGAAGTTTGAGATGGTGATTCTTTAAGACTAGATTTGCAAGAATGCTGGAATAAGAAGGTTGGAAGATGAATATGATGGTGGAGAGGAGACACTGTTTTTTGGAAGGAGAGCGTCTAGACCACGGTTGACCCACAGTTGAACCATTGATCTGTAATCCTACCACCAAGCATGTTGGTCTGGGTCATCAGCCTCTGAACACTGGTTACAATTGTAGACATCCTACAATCATGATAACCATATTGGACAATCTATATCACCATAGCCTGAGTTTGTGTGTTGATCTCTTCAAAGAAATCAACTTAATAAAGCAAGATATGACTAAGAGTAACCTTGAAGTATTGACTAGTATATAGTGTTGGCACACACAAGCAATTTTCAAATGCTTATGGTTATCAAATTCTAAGAAGCAGTGCCATATACTATTTCGCTTTAGTGATTATAATGGCTCAATCAAATGTGTGTAAAATCAAGCTAAAAAAATAAGTTTATGGATGGTGATGTTGGTCAAATAAAGTTGATGGATGTTGATATTAGTTAAATTAATATTTGCACAATTTGCAATTTGAAAGTCAATATGTGTTGGCGGACCAGATCCTTGGACATATGGCTACTAAGTACTAACTGATGCCTGGCACGGTATGCAAGGATTAGGGTAGTGTAGGGCCATCCTGTCTTTTGCATTGGCACAACACGCATTGGCACCAGGCATGCCAAGCACTGAACATAGCTGGCACCATGACAATGCTGTTTACCATAAAGGCACCAGCACAAGACATATAATGGCACTGCCAATAGTGCCTACGAACACTTTGACAGACTGACATGCCATGTCATGCCCCTGCTTTGCATGTACTAGTACAGATCTAATGGCATGTAGCCTTGCAATGTTATGGATCTAACAATGGACCTGCAGTCTGATATATATCTATACATAATCACATGCTTAAACACCTTATCTTTTCTGAAAAGGTTTTTCAAGAATCCTTATGTTTAATGTCTATTATCAAGCAAATTTATGGTAATAGGATACAAATTGTACCCCTCCAGGAGTTTACATTGTTTCCTCGTTTCCTCACGTTGATCTAAAAATAGTTTAGAGTCCCCTAGAGCTTTTTTTTACTAATTTTATAATCCATTACTCTTTATACATGCATAATATAGGCAATAATTTTGTCTTTTAATAACTTATTTGTTTATTTTCTTACACTAATTTTTGCTGGCCCACTTGGGGACCAAACCCGAGTTTCAGGTAAGTATCAGTCATAACATGTTGAGCCTGACCCATGTCCGGCCCTAGACTCAACCAAACCCAACAAATGAAGGTCAAAGTTGACCCAAGAGGACCCTTGGACTCAATGTGGATCATATTGACCATTATGAGTAAAAACTGGATAGGATCTAGAAGTACGATCTATCACATCAGGAAGCCGAATTGCATGCCAAACTTCAGGAGGCCATAACTTAGTCATATAATGTCCAATTGTGATGATCTTTTTTTTTTGAAATTCTCATGTATTTTTGAGATCTACAACTTTGGGACAACCCTTAAAACGGTTAAATTAGGCCAAAATTCTATTGTTTGAGCCTTGAAATAGGTTGGTCAAACCAAAACTTTTCTTTTCGAAAGACTTTAACGGAAGATTATCTTCCCAACTGTAAAGAATTAGAAAAATGATAGAAGACAAAGTTAATATAAAAGCCAAGATCTATCTCCTATAGAATTTTAGTATTTTTTATGATTTTTTATATTAATCATATTTTTTTAGAGATCTAGACCTATTTAAACTAGAAAGAGAAATTCAATCTAAATTGTTCAAGGATGGACATCCTTCTAGACGATAGAAGAATATAATCCCAATTGAGCAAGAACAGACATCACTATTATAAATAGAGGCCGTGTACTCCAGTTTTTGTGTATGTGGAGAATCAATGGAAGAAAATGAGACTTAAGCCCTACTTCTGATATTCTTCCATCTTCTAATTTTTTATGAGATTCAAGTTGAGTAGATTGAAGAAATCTTCCTTCTCTCTGATTAGATTAGATTAGATTAGATTGGTATCAAAACATCGGTCCTCTACATCTATGGGGGCCTTACTTCATGGTCCAGATGCACAAGCAATACAAGCAATCAAGAGAATGGCTATCCATACTTCAAGTACATCGAAGGATAAAGACAAGTATGATTGCTAGTTCTTCCTCAGCAAATGATGAGATGAAGGAACATCTCACACAACTAGATGAAAAGATTACTCAACTCACTGAGATCATCTCCAAATTGACAATACCAACACACGTACAAGCACCAGCAAATTCTATTATGAAGCTATCTCCTACGTTTGGAGACGAAGATCCTCCATCCAATGAGGATGAAGAGCAACCGAGAGGTATGCAAAATCTCTCTTCAACTATTTAAAGTTGAAGCTCAAATCGAGATCCCCATATATGAAGGGACTATTAATGTAGAAAGAGTAGATAACTAACTCGATCAGTTAGAGACCTACTTTACAGTATATAGATACTCTACCATCCAAAAGATAGCATTTGCTCATCTCAAGCTTTCTAGTCATGTTCGTACATGAAAAGAACGACATTTCTAATGTTAAATGGAGAAATTAAAGGGTCTAATCAAGAAGCAGTTTTACTCAATCGGCTACAAGAAAGATTGATGCATCAAATAGCAATACCAGCAGTAGAAGTATGATCAAATAGCAATACCAGCACTTTATATGTTTTAAAGTGTTTGAAGTTGTTTTGCATCTTTTTTTTTCATTTAAGAATATAAAACTATTCTATAAAATATAAAACAAAAGTATTTGATATATTGCTTAATCATAATAAAATTCGATCATGTTCTAAGCAAAAGAAATTCTCCTCAACTCCCAACTATTAGCTAACATTGACTTGCCAAATTAATCCAGTATTTAGTAATGGGCTATCAATTATGACCAAGCTTTCTATAGATGAGAAGATTTAACTATTTAACCAAATGCACTTTTCCATTCTTTATTACAACACTATCACACTGCAATAGGTAAAGCAATTCCAATTGATGTAGATCCATGATGTTTAAATTAACAAACCTGTATAGTAGTTTATGTACTATGAGTCGACTATAGAGTAATGCTTTCGACCACAAAAATGACCATAGAACAGTTTCACATTACCATTATTTGGAGCAATGAAAAGTGGAAAACCCAATAGATAATTTTGTAAAACTATGATACAAGATAAATGCAAGTGAGCATATGCATATTGAAGATCAGGTTATTCAACCAGCAGCAGCAAAAAGTGCAATTCTGGATCTTGGAGTCCCCAGCTTTTTGACTGGCATCTATAAACATTTACAATGGCCGGCATCCATGCATCTATAAACATTTACAACGACCGGCATCCATGCATCTATAAACATTTACAACAATGAGTTGCTAGAAGGGGGAAAATAGATCTAATATGGCCATAAACAACAAGCTTATCCCAACTAGCTTGGTTACTAATCTGTATTCGTTCATTTGTAACAAGAACCACATCTTCTATCACCACTGCAGCTTTTCCAAATCCTTTCACACAATGTTTATAAGAGATCTAATCCCTACAAAACACTTAAGTAACAAAGCCAATGACCTCTGGATTTGAACTGACTTGCCTTGGTATAATAATAGTGATCACTGTACCAAAAGACAGCTAATTGGCCAATAGGACGGGCAATGTCCGGATTTCTCATTACTATAGCAACTAGCAAACATTTGACTTCAGTTGGTTAGGCTTAATAACTACATCACGCAGAGAAGGATATTGTACTTCAATAAATGCAAGAAAGCTAAGAGCTTTTTCACCTACTGCATCTCTGCATATGGCCACTCCTCTTTTATACTACCCTCAAAAATTTTACATTGCAAGGTACACTAGAATGGGTGCATGAGACATGAGCATGTGCAGTTATGCACCATAAAAATACATGCCTCACCAATTCAGAGGTCAGTTGCATGAACATAAAAGAGAGCTAAAAAACATAGCAACAAACCGGTAAGCAAGAACTATACCATGTTGCCGTTTTTAAGTGATTTCTGTGCCTCTCAATCGCCTCTTTCATCTCCAGCAAAGATCTCTACATGTGGAAAACAAAACATCATAAGTCACATTTTTATGTGAAATGCACAAGAACATCTACATGGGCAGGTGATGAAAATTGTGCACTAAGATTTAATGCAAGAAAAGCTACACTTGCAGTAAACCAGTGCATACATGCATAATATATACAAATATCCAATAAAGTTGAGGAAATCTAATACATTTTGCCCATGATAAATACATATTTTCATCACTATTATATAACAAAAATGACCATATTTAATATTATCAAACTTTGCTGTATCTGCAATTCAAATGCAATAAACCAGCAGTCATGTGGATATAATAAACAGCTAAACATGCTGATGCTGTTTCCATATAACATCTAAATATATAGCCATCATGCAGATGAGTCTCATTTTTAAGTAATTTGACCAGTCCAATCATAAGATCATGTAGATGCATATTTTATGTGTAATAAAACCAAAATTCTATACAACAGTGAAACACTGACAACTCTGCACCATGGTCTATGAAAATATTGCCCATTGTAGCAAGGTATGTAGTAACAAGTTCAAAGTAACATTACTGGCAGACCTTGCATGGTAACACGCAAATGTCATTCAGCTCTTAAAGCAGACACAAAGCATAATATGCAATGCAATCTTGTTTATCACATTATATCGATAAAAGAAGTAAATATTTACATACATATGGTGAATCTCAATTTTATCTACTAAGGAAAAACTTACAAGATGAGAATTAAGATCCTTCAATGCCTGACCATCCTCCCATGTCTCAGAAATAACAGTCCCAGCTCTGCAGTTTAAAAGAGAGCATATTGTTTTTTTTTTTTCAGAAAAGCAGGGCCAAGTGAGCACGTCATAAAACCAGAAAATGGAATATGATCACCATAAATCCTCCATGACGCACATGGATGCTGGGGGCATAAAATTGACAAAAGGATGGCTGTCAAAGGAATTCCCAAAATTCAAATACAGTGATACAGGTTTATATATTTACATAAAAGGGCACATGTATACTCCGAATATGTTTGGTTATGTATGCCCATTATATGACATCTGAAAAACCTAATGACTTGTTTGCTTTCAAACTCATTACTCATATCTGGTTAAAGCAAAAAAAAAGTAAAGCAAAAAAGAAAACCTTAATTGCAACCATGTGATCAAGTTATTTAATAGGTTCGACAAAATTAAATTGGAGCGTAACAACTAACAAGATAACATCATAACATGTTCATTATAAACGAACACTGGCATTAGCTCAAGAACTAGATCAGTGATGGTTGTCAGTTCCATTGCTAATTTGAAATATGCCTTCCTATGAAGCACATTTCAATAATTGAATGGCATTCTCTTTTACAATCATCATTCCAGATAACAATTTAGATTCGCAATGGATAATCTAATTCACAACCTAATGCCACCATACAACATATGACACACGTTAGAGATGGGTCAAAAACTATGTCATGGACAAATGAGGTTAACAGATCATTTATGTGCTTGTGCAAGTGTAAAGTTAGCACATGAATGATGTGTGTCTTATGTGCTGTCAGGTGTTTGTCACTACATAGACAACATCCAAATGTATTGGCTCAGGGGGAAAATGAGTTTAAGACAGTGGAAGACCTTCAGATTTTAGAATGTAAACCTTGTACGGAGAATTATGCTCATGAACAGGATTAGTAAAAAATAACAAAGACGAACCAATATTATTGTAAAGTTCAAAAGTTGGAATATTGTAGAACAAGTGAAATGATATATTAGTCTAAACAAGCATGATTTATGTCATCTAGCAAGATGAATTAGTCATCAAGTATCTGACCTTGGAGAACTGAGAGAAATATGCTTCCTAGTTGCTTTAAGTTAATCAGTGTATGCGAAAAATCAAATAAAAGATTCTCAACATTGGTTAAAGCAGATCTGGTAGATCATTTGGCAAACTGATGGTGGCATGCCTTATCGAGAAATGTCTTTAATTGTTAATAGATATCGTGCTGGCTTATTCGCTGCATCCACATATAGATCTCATGTAACTCTACAAGATTAACATAACATTTATAGAGGGACTACACAAATCATCCCACAACCTCAACCAACCTAGTTTGCATTACCTGCAAAGTCAATGTAAAATATGTTAATTTTCTCAAGATTGATGTTGATGGTTTTCCTGTAAACTCAGATGTTTCCTAGACTCATCTGTTACTTGTTGCTAACCATCCATTTGCTTCGGAATGAGTGTATACAAATGAGACCTTCTCAATGAGGTGCTCGATGGAGTGAAAATCACTCAGCTTCTGCAGCACTTTTTCAAATTTTCATTTTCCCATCCAGATTATTAAATGCTTGTCATGGCCTTGAGAGGGGACCTCTCACTGAAGAAATCTTTTTTTGTTTGTACCCCTTCATAAGGGCTCTGAGGGTTTGTTCTTTCTTTTCCCAACTTTCTTGAGTATCTACATTCTGTTTTCTTCACTGGTTATATATTTTTAATTCAATTCCTTGGGTGTAAACCATATTCTATTGATTGTTAATGAAATTTACCACCCTCAATATCCATCCTGCATATTACGATATCTGGATAATTTTGACAACATTTCCAATCTGATAATCTTCATGAACAGTATCTTTATAATTATTCCAGCTAAAACACTTTCCACTGTAAATGCTCAGAATGATCTTTTATATGATGGTTTCAAGCATGCTTGGCTTCCCAATCGAATAAAAGCATCGCTTTTATTAATGAGATAAGAGAGGAAAAGAGAGGGAGGAAGACCAGAACTCTAAACCGAGGTTCACCATGCTAGTACCGGAGCCCGAACAGGTCAACCAGCAATACAATTCAATACACTCTATGCCGTTCCATACCGGGCCTAAACTGACACCAAAGAGAGGCGAACGGAGAATGGGAGAGGAAGAGAGGGAGAGAGGAAGAAGGAGAGGGAGAGGGAGAGGGAGAGAGGACCTCTGGAGATCGTCGGAAGGCAGCCGAGCTCTTTGCCCGCTGCAAGCTTGCTATGCCACTGTTGAGCTCAGCAAAACCAGAGGAGGCGAAAAGAAGGAAGAAGAGGGAGAGGGAGATGAGGCCCCCAGAGGCTGGTGATGCTGCCACGTCTCCATCATGTTGGTGAAGGCCAGAGGATAAGGCCTGCCCTCCCAATTGAAACAGAGGCTTCGGCCCAATTCGTATTTTTTGAGTTTATCGCGTGAAGTTGGCAACTGTGCTGCTAACTTCAACTGACTAAAAAATAGAAAATCGATAAAGCCCGCACCACATTCGCCAACTTCACATGATAAATCTTAAAAAACTATGATCGGGAGAAGGACGGAGCCCCTCCTCCGGCCTTCACTAACATGGCGGTGATGCAGCAGCATTGCCGGCCCTCCGAAGGCCTCTGATAGCCTCTTCTCCCTCCTCTTCCCTCACTCTACCCTCCTCTAGGTTCAACCAAGCTCAACAGTGGCATAGCAACGTTAGTTACCCTCTAACAGCCTCCGAAGGCCCTCTTTCCCTCTCCCTCGCTCTCTCCTTCCTCCCCTCTCTTCCTTTCTTTCCTTCTCCCTCTCCCCCTCGCGAGTTTCTCATTTCAAAGGCTAGAACCATCCTCGTCAGCCGTCGATATAATTCAACATGCCCTGAAGTGGATGATTCGAGGTGGTTTGGTGAACCATGCTAAAAAAATTCTAAAGCTGCCTTAAGCCACTTATTTATTGAAAAGTGGTCATAGAATTATATAATACATTTAATATACCAAAAAAAAAAGAAGAATGGTACAAAATACCCAATGGGCAAGCACCAAACAGAACAATGATGCAATAACTTCAACATAGTTACCACTGATTTCAAAATCAAGAACAATTCCTACCAAGGACTATCGAACCAGAATTGGATTCCGTGTAGGTCAACTAGCGATATGGTTCGGTATGGATCCGTACAGATCCGTGCGAAGCCAAGCCGACAGGGCAGAGAAGGAAAGAAAGAGAAGAAAGAGAGGAAGAGAGACAGAAGGGATTGAAGGAGAGGGAGAGGAAGAGAGGGCAGAGCTCGATAAGAGCGGAGGGAGGGAAGGAGAGAGAGGTGGAGATGCTTACCGGCAACTGAATTATTTAAAAAAAAATACAATAAAGTTGGCAATGTTCACCCGATAAAAAGCAAAAGAAAAATGAAACAGGGACGAATCCCTATTCAAACTAGAGGGGGCGAAGGCCCTCCTCCGACCTCGGCCACCCTCAGCCTCTCTCAGCGCTGGCTCGCCAGCCATCGGAGAGATTGCGGCGGCGGCGCCATCCGTCCGGAGGCCTCCGAGGGCCTTCGATGATCCAATAAGCATCTTCCTTTCTCTCCTTCCCTTCCTCCTCTCTTACCAAGCTCAACAAAAGCCTAGATGGCCTTCGATGCCTCTTCCTCTCCCTCTCCCTCTCCTCTCCCCCTCTCTCTCTTCCTCTCTTTCTTCTCCCTCCCTCCGAGATGGCTGTTGTGCTGTTTTGTACACCGAACTAAACCGATATCCCACCGATACGATTCGGTATGATCTTCACCATCTGGTTCGGGATGATTCGGCGAACACTTATTCAAAGTCTTAGTTGAGCTAGTAGTATATACTAGAAGCCATATTAGTATGGTACGGTACCAAAACTTGGGGGGCATTGCCATCCTAAAGTGTACTAAATACCTTTTATTCATTTTCTTATCATTCTTTAGGGCGTAAAGTCAGTTTAGATGAGGTTTTAATTCCTTCCCTTTGTTCTTTTAACATTATTTCTTCCAAGATCTGCTATATTGGCACCTTACTCGTACAATATCGTATGATATATCCTTAGCACCGACACAGGCAAGGTTTTAAATACCATGATACAGAGTTATTTCAGATTTTCAGTTTTCTAGAGAACAAGAAGCCCCATGTAGCAGAACTTGGATTGGCGGATGTTCCTATCTTGTCCCAGTTCATTTCTCAACTCATCTCGTCCCAACACTCAGGACACTGCCTTGTAGACTCAAGAAGGTGGATGCCCCACTATTTCACTGGTATTTAAGACCTTGGATATGAGGTTGAAGATCCTTTTATCATGCTCGACCACTGTGCTAACTTGAAATTGGATGGTTGAGAGTCCGTGCAACACAAACTGATCATAACCATTTGGCTCCACCCAATACAAGCTATTCGCCCCTGCATTGAATTAAACCTCAGCACTATGTTGGTACCTTATTGATATGGTGCAATACATTAGGTATGGTCGGTATGACAAGTCATGTTTCTTCCTTCTTTCCCTCTCTCTCCTTCTCTATTCGTCCTCTCCTCTCCTCTCCTCTCCTCTCCTTGTTCCCCAGTGAAAAAGGGACTAGGTGGCTTTTCTACACATCTTGGTTAATTTCAATGAATACCAATTGGTGTCAATCCACATCCTGCTTGGTACTAGTTCGTTCCAACCACTACCAACTAGGACAACTCATACAAAGGGGACTGGTTCTCAAGTGTCATAGTCCTCAGACCCAAGTAGTCAACATCTTGATCTATGATGCCCCATACAATTTAGTATTGACTAGGACTTTAACCTTGATCAAAACTCAAACTAAGTTGCGGTACAAATAAAGCATGAATATTCTATGGATTCCACCTATAGTAAACACACATACTCTCATCAGCTCAAACAGCTCTGTATTCACGTAAAAGGCAAAATAACTCTGTTCAAGACAAGTTAGTAAAATGGCAAAGAGGCTGTATCTCTTTGAAGACTCAATATTACTCGTAAACTATCTCACAAAAATTTGTCCCATACTCTAAGAAAATTTGTAACCCACTTCCAAGTCCTCCCCTAGCCTTCTATGGTAGATGATGAAGCCTAAAAACTGATGATCTCATATAAATTATCTTTACCCACAACCAAGATACGCCATACCATATCAAACCGGATGGTCCAAGGGTGTACTGTACCAAATTGAGCAGTATGACCAATACAGGATATGCGGGCGATACTCAGTATGCCAAACCGGCCCCATACCGGGCATACCGACACAGTAACAAAGTGGCACTGGTACAACCTAGTTCCAAGATGGCATATCTTGACCACAACCATGGTCCGCTAAGGATTCATTCTAGTGCTATACAGTTCATAGAATATGAAACAATGGGTGACTATAGAAAGTCTTTAAAAGATCTAATTCAATTGACATCTCAGTTTTCAATTTTAATTTGTCTCCTCATCAATTTTAGCTCACTTGTAGTATAATCATAATATTCACTTTGTATTTGTTGATGATTTTGAATTACATTATCAATACAACTTTTATAAGATCAAAATAAACATGAATAGCAAAATCACCAAATTGATTAAAAGGACTTTTCCCATCCTATTCATGGCAAATTTATCTTATAAGGAAAGTACAAATCATGAGTTGTTAGCGTGAACCAAATTAAAATAAATCACAACTGTAACCAAAGAGCTCATCTAACTTGATCAAATGATGGTATTTTTCAACATTCAAGTAGATCCTTTGGTTATCTTCCTTGGCCTCTATGTATAGAAACAAGGACTCAAAGCTAACCCGTAAGAAATGATAAGATGATTGAAGCAAACACTAAATGCAAAAAAAAACAGAAACAGAAACAGAATCGACAAAGTAATAAAGTTGTTTTACCAGAACAATAATCATGAATTTTAACTTCCTTCGGTGAATTCACATGTTCAAAAATCTCATTCTATCCCTATTCTAATCATGAAGCTGGGATTTATTTAAAACTGGAAGGCTGTAGGTCACAATTTTTACCATACATAAACTTTAAGATAATATTCCATCTTGATATCAATTTGATGAAAACTCCAAAGGAAAATATATATATTTTTAAAAAAGGAGACAAATTTTGTTGAACTATTGTAAATTGTTATAAGTTTGCGGGGGATAAATGTAGCAATGCTAATATCCTGCCTTAGAAAGACAAAACCTAAGTTTCATTTGAATATTGCTTTAAATTCTCCTGTCCACATCCGTTGTCTTGTTTCCCTGATTAAAAAGCAAACCTTGATAATCTACCTGATAACACCAACATTCCCAAGCCTCAAAGATTCTTGCCGTATCTTCATCCTTGCTTCCTGCCTTTCAGCTTTCGAAACAGATATCAGCAAATCAGATAGCACTTTTATCCGCTGCATTGAATAACAGAACCATTGCAACACGAGTTACATGAAGGACTGCATCAGCATTCTGATAGACCAATTTCTGAATTGGAAAATTATTTTTTGAGTTAAAGAAATTAGATATAAAGCATATCCGACAAATATTCTGTCTTTTGAACAAGTGAAAAAATAAATAAAACATAACACCAAGATAATTTGTCATATGATCTGTACCAAACTATCTGATCAGATGATGGAAAAGACAAGCATTTGTCACGTCAAATGGTACGGTAAAGAATCCTATGTATCATAGAAAAGCACTAGCAAAGTACGCTGTCAGGTATGAAGAACAAATATGTTCTCTCATTACACGTGTATTTAATCTATTTCAATGTTTATTCTAAGACAAGCATTCAATGATGCTACAAGTTTGTCGCATAAATAAAGCAATGTGAATAAGTAATTTCATTCTAAAATGAATTGCCTTTGGTAATTTCTACTGCATGTCCCTCCTACCATAACCATTAAATTAGTTGAACAGTCCATTGAATATTAGCTGCCACATTTTAAGACTACAAAACAAAAGCTACAATCAAATTGCCAAGTGTTGAGCCCACATCAATGGTGACCTAGCAGAATACATGCTCTGCTGAGCAGTGCCAGTCATGTGCCAATGACATGCCAAGGCTCACAGTTCCATGTGGATGATAACTCTGTATATTGCATGCCTGTCTGCCTGTGCGTGCCCAACAGGAATGCACTTGCATGGACCCATACAAACCAACATGAACCAAATCGCAAGATACACAGAGGTACATTACCCTGCACCCCTATTATTTGTCACATCTAGACCTTATTTGTGTCATGTAAGTCACTCAAAGATCTGTTGGATCTTCACAATGCCTGCTTGTTTTATTTAAACCCACCTTAAAAACACATGCCACCTTAATTTTGATAGGGATGCTCATCAGCTTGATATCATGTTAAACACGAGGTTTTCAAAGTTTCATGTAACAAAATCAAAGAAGAACGGATGAAGGAAACCAAGGATAAAGAACATTTAGAGAAGGTTCACTGCTTCTGTAAGGTGGATTAATGCATTTAATTTGCATATCTAGCTAATACCAGTATCCACCACTGAAAACAGATTAGATACAGTTGAAAGGCATGGGTACCATAGAATCCCTAATTCGGACTACAACCTACTTAATAGAGGAAAACAAGAAGACATGATCTTTCAAACCCAAAATTTAACTTATTTCAACAATAAAAACAAACAGATCCTTGTTAAAGTTTGACTGCTTAACCAGTTATCTAGTTGGACTGACCTCAGTAGCTAGTAAATACAAATGTTAGAAGTAATTCAACAGAAGAGGCTCCAAGAATTCATAGAGGGACTGGGCCCTAAAAGTCTTTTGCATTAAATCCATACTTTCCTGCAATAGCAATCATGAAGGAATGAAGACCCATGATCAACTTGTATTCTCTTTAATGTCTGGACTTCTTTGACCTTTAAATACTCTCCTAATTTGACTTGGACTCCTCAAAATGATATTCTCAAAATAGGAAATAGCATGACCATAACCCCTAACAAGAACTAAAGATGGATTTCGAGGGAAAACATAAGAAATATTTTATTGTTTTCTACCAAATAAGGTCCTGCACTAGAAAAGTGCCACTCCATGCCTGTTGTGTCATAACATGCCAGGCTGTGCATGTGTGCTGCAATACCCTGTATATGGCTGCATATTTAAATAAGAAAGTGATGAGCTTTGTTTTCGCATAACACACCATGTGTCAACTCTGCATCGCATGGCATGACATGCCATGCCACGCCAACAGCACTTGGATCAGAAATAGCTTCAAAGGATGGTACCATTTTAGGCTAAGTATGGAAGGGCCATTACCTAGTCATGGTCCTAGCACTCTAGAATCCACGGAGGGGATGACTAGGGACGGACCTAACATTTGGCATTATTTTTTGCACAAACTGGCTGCCCCAAAACCCAAGCACATGCCATTGCACTTGGCAACCCAAACCGTTTACCACTGCAGCAAGCATATGGCTGCTCATTTTAGGCTAAGCATATGATAAGAAACCCTATTAGCCAGCCCAGGCAGAAGAGAAGATGAGTGAGTAGCCCAGAAGCTAAAAAATATAAAGAAACTTGGCACATAACCTTCATGCATTAATTACATTAGATTGTAAAAAATACACAGGATAGATAGTTTAGAGAAAGCTGGAGATGTTAAGGAAACTGGTGTACGAAAGAGTTCTTAGAAATTAATAACTTCTAACAAGACATTGGACTTTGTAGACATACGTATGTATTTAGTTATATCAGTAAAGAAAGCAATAGAAAAGGTGAATAGATGGCAAGTGTAATGAAAGATTATAGAAGAATAGAAGCACGTCATATTACACCATATGCTCAACTAAATCAAATAAACCTATAAAAAGAATATTTGTGATTAGCAAAGCCCAAATGGCTCCATCTGTTTATCAAAGGCAACAAAATTTCCATAACTAGTGGATATGGTAAATTCCAATTCCCACCTAGTAAGAGTTTTATAGATGAATATACAATCATGGGAACCACTGATCTCTTTACATGATGAAAAAGATCAATTTACTAATGGGCCAAGATTAAATTCATATTAGTTCACTTGCCACCTCCAATTGATTATCATCAAGCAACTTGGAGTAGGCTCATGTTCCTTTTTTTCTTGTTCTTTTGTTGGTAGTAGGCTCATGTTCTATGATAATGATAAAAATGTCCATGTACCAAGACTGTCAAATTAAGACTACCAAAAGTGGCCAAACATGGTTTGTTCTATGAACAAGCTTATAGTACCATTAATATTGGCCCTTAAAAACCTGTATCAACATGCATAACAATCAATCGAGCCCCAATTGACCCATATTGAGCACTGCATGATGCAAACCACTTTGGATACAGTTTAAAAGGGTTTCATTGCATGTTTTCCACCATTTCAAAGTGGGAACAAGCACAAGAAGAAACTAAAGCCCCTTTGGATGCAATTTCTGCATGATTGGCGCAACAATCATGGGTCTTTAACATACAAAAGCATTCTATCTTGGCAAATCCCTCCCTTGACCCTTTTTAAGACTATTTTGAAAAATCTGTAGATTATCTAGTGCAACCATGCAATGACTGGGTGGTACGAACCCGTTGTTACTACACCAAAAATTCCATAGAGAGAACAATTGGTGGGTAGGCATGGGACACTGGTTTGAGCACAAGTCAGGACATCCCACCTGACTCACTTTGAAACAGTTGAGACAGACTAGTACCATTTGAGACCTAACTGGTCCCTTTGTTTTGAAAAAGAGAGGCATTTCCCACCTCCCCTACTCCACTCTTTTCTCCTGTCTTCATTCACAAAAGGGCATTAGGCTCAGAGAAAGAAAAAGAAAGAGGAGGGAAAAGAGAAAGAAAGGAGGAACACTAGCCCAAATCCAGCCTGCCCTCACTAAGATGGCCTCCTCGACACCAAGAACCTTGCACATTTAGGAAGGTCCTTCACTCCCTTTTCTATCATTAATCCATGCTAAAATTCATAAAAGACAACAAAAGTTTAAAAATTAAAACAAAAAACAAAAAAGCGTCCTAGAATGGTATTAGAACACCAAATAACCGAAGAATCAGGACAATAATATCCTAGTACCATACCAACCAAAGAAGATAGGTATGGTGGTCAATACCGAGATATAAACTCTTAGTTAATGTTTAATTGAAATATATTGTGGGGATTTTGTTGTTGGTGGATCTAACGATCTTTGATTACTAGGTTCATGCCCTAGAGCATAAAATGGAGTCAAAATCAAGGAAAATTGGAAGAAAGTTGCAAGTTCTGTTCCAGACATGTTTTTGATGCATAATATTTTATGCCTAAGATGTCACTAAAGTTTTTAATTTAATTCAATAATTTCATAGAAATGCAAATGGCATGGTTAATCAAACTGAAAATATAATAGTCATTAATTCAATTAAAGTCATGTGCTGCAAGAAAATGGTTTCCTTCGTTAAATTGAAAACATAACATTAATTAATTTAATGGTGTCCAGCATTCCAGTTGCATTTCAATTTTTGATTTTGCACATGTTCACAACGCATTCTTAGTTGCATGTTTTGTAATGCTTTGTTATAAACTAGCAACACAAAACTTCAGCACATACCAAAAACCATGACTATGCTGCTTAAGTTGACATTCTTACCATATTTCTTGCAGAAACAACATGAAGACAATAAAAAATAAGAAAAATGCAAAAAAAAAATTACAGGCCAAATAAGCCATAGCAGGATTGTGTCGCTTGTCTCTAAGCATGCCAACATACTCCTTGCCAGCACGCAGCATGATATAACACATACTGTAGCCACCTTTGGTGAATATGGGTTCAATACTCGATATTTCGAACCATGACCATGAAAGCCATCTGCAACATGAATATATACCAAAAGAGCTGGTAGACTCACATTGTTATAATGGTGATTTGATCTCAATGAGTAGTTGTAGTTGATAGAGTATTTAATGTATCTTCTCTGCATAAATCTTACTAGGTGCAAATTTGTGTTATTAATCAAGTAGTTTCTTGACAGTTTACTATAATTGTTTGTTAGGATTGGCATCATTGGTAAGTAATAATAGGCCTGGTGAAGATTAAAGCAAATGCATTATGGGTGATTGTTCTTATTCTTGGAAATAGACTAGCAAAAAGTATGCAACTAGATGTGAATTTAAGCAATGGTGGGGTATTAATGAAGAATCAATTCAAAAGAATCAAATAATGGCCACATTGCATGTACAGCTCGGTACCTAACTCTACTAGCAACGAATCAGTACCTAAAAGCCCTCAAGACAAAATTATTGGTGAACCATCTCATACCACTTGGTACTGAGCTCTAAAGTACTTGTACACCTTTTTTGTTCAATACTAGCTGGTCACTATGCTAGTACATACCTATACCATATATGCCGAAAAATGAGGATACCATACTTGACTAAAAGATTTAAATCCTTCTTCAAACATATTTGCTACCTAAGGAGTTATGGAAGAGCATGCTAGAGAATGAGAAGGAAATCCAACAAAAAAAACTCTAAGACCAATATGACTTTATGCAAGAAAACCAAAAATCAAGACATTTTACCAGAAAGATTTGGAAAGAAAGAAATTTGCATGTCATATTCATGAAACCATCAAAAGGTCAACCATATCTCAAAGGTCAACCAAGGCTATCATCTTGTCTAGGACTATAGTAACAAGAATTTCTAAAGAAGAAAGGATCCAATGAATTATGTTTACTAACACAAGATGCAGATCATTTCTCCTTTCTAATTATTTCTATCATACCAAGACAAGTCAAGCAACAAATATGGCATCGATAGCAATGCTTTTTTCTTCTGCCTTGCTTGTTCTTCACATTTTTAACTATTACTCTTGCAATATATTACCTAATCCCAAAGGACAGATATGGATGTACAACTAAACATCTAAGCGCCGTAATAATCAAAATTGAGGCAAGGAAAAAGATATTGATACTGCTATACATTTGATGTCAAATAGATACTAGCATGGCAAACAGTATGTCCCACTATGCCATGTGTATCAGTCAGTGCTCATCCATATTGCTTGCCACCAGTTAAACATGAACCAAAATTGAATGACATGGAACAAGAAAAGTTTTCATTTCTATGCTTTTGTCCATTTAATTTGACCGCTTTTGAGGTATAAATTCTCGTTTGAAGGGCTAACTTTACAATCAGACACATCCAGAACATGTCACTCTACAACAAACTGAAGTGCAAGCAAAAAAGAAAATCACCTTCCAATCCTTAATAAAGAAAGTTAAGCTGATCGCTTCATGTGCGTATCATTGTTCTAAAAGAGATGTCCATTTGTTTATGTGTTCATGTTGTTAATGATTACAAAATGGAAAGCAGAATCCAAAAGGAAAGGACAATAGGTTAAATGGGGACGGACATTAAAAGAAAAAAGAATTGGTTAAAGAGGTGCATGTGTCGTATGCTTATTTGAATAAACTATTATCTAATGATGTATTATTTATTCATTTTCAAATGTTTTATGGGTGACACCAGAAACTTCATATGAATAAGGCTTGTTCAACTAGCATCTTACTTAGAATTAATTGTCTAGGTGAGGTGTTGCCTGCTAATTGCTATTAGTATCTTAAGATTTATACATATGCGTAGTGTTTTCATTTTGCATAGTTGTTCTGTAAGTTATTAGTTAGTATTTGAGCACCTTTATTTTGTTCTTAAATGCATCAATGGTTGCATTGCAAAGTAGATTACTCCATATTATGCCTGAACATGTTAGACAGCAAATGCGCACTAACACACTTATCACTTATGAGGCTCAGCAGTTCAAGGATCTCATGAATTAGTTTAAACATACGTCCAGAACTTAGACAAAGTAACTCAATATTGCATATCATGCATGCTTAAGCCACGATATGTGTGGGACGGCAAACTCATCTGGGCCACATGTCAGCACAATATGTATGACTTTTATACTGTCTCAACCCAAGACTGGCATTGCTATGTCAGAAGATCCTTAAGGTATCAAGAACATATATGAGCAAGCAATAACAAGGACAATAATGATAGCAAGATTGGCAAGTACTAAGCTCTGGGGAACAACACCAGGCACTGGCCTTAAGCTTTACCTATACCACACTTGTCATGAATGACCCTAAAACTAAGATGAGGCCCCATGGTCAATCTTATCCACAGATCACATCGTATTAAAAGCAAACAAACGAACATTAATGCAGAATCGCAGATCATGGAAGAAGTTTAGAAGATGGAAGTCTAATATTCGAATGACCCAGAACATATGAGACTAACATTGCAATGAAGCTTCAGAAAATACAAAAACTAACAGGTACCTGAAACCAGCTCTTCTTAACAAGGCCTATATGGTATTGGAATAATAAGATGATAGGTGAGGATATTTGAAATCAAATGCGGAGTCAATCAATATAAAGATGCAATTGTAGTCAAGATTCCAGACTTGCAATGGTGGAATTTTATGCAGTGATATATGGTATAGTTATTGAACAGCATTGACCAACTCTGGGTGTGAAGCTGAATCATGACCGCCATGAGGTTACTTTTCCTAGACTTCATAATTCATACCAACCAGTTCTATGGTATCTAGCACATATAATATGAATTTTGAAATTCAACAGCTGGACTTGCAATGTATGGTACGAAGAATCTATGTCATAATTACAATTAGTTCAGATGAAATACAACCTTAATATTCATCTGCTGATCACGCTCTTTAAGATCTTTCATTTCCTGTGAATGTCAAGAAGACAGATGCAACTGAGTACAGAAGCCAATCATTTAGCCTTTAATAGAATTTGAAATCAAAAATTACTACCTTTTCCAACTGGCAGTTAAGTTGCTGATAATCTGCTGCTTCCTGGCATGATTTACTTAGCTCCTCCTCCAACGATGCAACCTTCCTATGTAACAATGATATCTCTTCCTGTTCAGCCAACAGGCGATTATTAGATTAAAAAATAAATTAAACATGGCAAAGTACAAAGAACAAGCAGAAAATGAACCTCATGTACAACATTAATAGTATACCAATAGAAGAAGGATTTTTACATATACATGAAAGTATATGAGCAGTTGCATTTACAACAAAACAATCAGAAATCCAAGATTGTCGATCTGATTTGAAATACCACTCACATGTGCTGCACTTATTCTGAATGGTAATGATTTTTTTTAAATTATCCTTATTGCTTTGAAGTGGAACGTCTTCCTCAGAGTAACATTAGCACCAATGGTGCATGTAACGCATTATGAAAACCAAAAGCCGATGTCATTAGATGTTCTATGATACCACATACTAGTCAAAACTATGAAGTAATAACTATCAGGTAACTATCAGGTGGGCATTACTTGGTTATGATTTTAGGTTTGGTTATGTAAAACATACAATAATCATACAATGTACTATGGTATGCATGTATTCCAGCATGCAAGGCGCATGTATTCCAGCATGAAAGGTGCATGCATGCATGCACTGATACATATTAAGACATGTATAAGACGTAAAATCAATGTGCATACATATGCAAGGATGCACATTCAAAAATATGAAAAAACACACAAGTTCATATAATGATATAACAAAGATATAAACAAATGCATTATGTACAGCAACCTAAAAAACAATGACAAGAGCCTGACATGTTACATAAACAAATATCAAAATTACAAAATCTTGTAACTACTTAAGATACAAGGATGTAGCAAGACAGAGTACCTGTAAAGCAGCCCTCTCATCATGGCCAAGGTGCACTCTCGACCAATTTTCCTGCCAAAAAAGGATATATATTTTCAATGCTACTTATTGCAAGGTGCCCTTGTATAAAGTGACAACAGAAAAAAAATAAAAAAATTAAAGAAGAACTGCAAAGGACAATAGAGTCGATTTTATTCCTTTTCCATGCAAGCAGTTAAGTGTCAATAGGATCACAGGGTATAAAAGTGCTAATATTATATTCCTTTCTTTCACTGATTGGCCCAAGCCCCCACTTTATTTGTTTTAGTTCTATAATTTCTCACAGTTCAATATGGAGAAAAGGGCCCCGGCAATCCTTAGCATTTGATTTATCCACTTGTTGATGGAATATGATTTTGTAATGTACTATTCAATATTTGTTATGAAAATGGTTATATAGTGGTTAAAATCCATAAGGATGAAGAGAGAGGTGTAACCTAGGTGTTATGAAAAGGCATGAGCCTTATATTCCAAGATGTAAGCTTAACAAATTGCTATAAAGGCTTGCCCTTGGAGGAGGTCCCGAGTTCAAATCCTAGGTATTGCTCATAAAAAGATGTAAGCTTCAGATATTTTTATAGAAAATAAAGCAATGGCATACTATTGCTGTCCAAACTTAGTTCCTTTGCCATAAGTGTTAAATATTCCAAATGTGAATAAACTCAGAGAACGCATCTCCAGAAGTCACCAACTTTCAATTTCATCAAGATTTTTCCGAAAAACTAACTCAAGCCTAGACTGGGCATTACTCCATGCAGAAATCATGCAAAATTTAAAGAGCAAATGTTCCCTTCCATTTGTGGTTTCAAAATAGCCAAAACCTTAAAAAAGATGACCTCCATAAAAGCATAAATAGTGCGCCAGGCACGCACCACAAATAAGACCATGCCTTGCATGTATGCAATGCACACACCTCATTTTTGTATATTTGTCATGCACCTCAAGGCACTTCAAGAGCATAGTGTGAGGCAAGGACAAAAGCCAAACAAGATTTTTGTATCAATGGTTAAAATGATGATTTGGTTAATATTTATGGCCATAACTTTGGTGGGGCATTAAAATAGATTAAGGCAGCTATATTAGCAAATATGTTACAAAATGTCATTGCAAGCCTAGGACAGATTCCAAGGCTTGCTTCCAAATTGTCCAGATTGTATTAGTTTAAACAACATAACCCTTAAAGTATCCTCTAAAAAAAAACTGTAATGTAAGTCTCCTAATATACTCTCTAAGTTTCATATAGGACACTCTCTCACCTAAATTGCTTTATACAAGAGTCCAACTCAAAGAACACCGTTATCAAACTGGGGCCTGGGAACCAGCAGTAGTATACTACAAACCCTGATAGACCATATTTTAATGTTAAAATCAATCCCACATTGATGGGATAGTTTATGTTGGTTAAGTAATCCATGTGAACATATCAAAAGAAATTGCACCTCTTTTCATCCCCTTTACATTCTCATCCTCTAGTTCCTTTCATAACCTGACTGTTGATTCCCATCAAAAGCTGAATTCAGAAGGCCACAGTCTATGGCATATCTTGCCCCTATTGCTTCCCTTTTGCACCATATTGCCTGTTGCCCCTGCACAAGGTATCTTTATCCATTGCATGACACTGTTTCCTTGCATTAAATCCTTCCAAAGGTTACTTTTAGTGGACTTTCAGATTTTCAGAATTAACCCAATCAACATCAACATCCAAGCATGAAGTCAGCTATCGAGCATGACTAAGTTGAGAAGGTTCCATGGAAAGATTTTCCAACAATCTCAAATAAGAAGATGCACCAGATCCTACTATCATTACCCTTGGAGCCAATGTCTCACCACTCTGGACTGAAGGCTCACAATTAGAGAAGCATTACAGGAACCCTCATTAGACATTTCAATACATCAAATTTGACAACATTGTCCTCAACAAAATTTCTAGTCAAGTATAAAAATAGATTTGCTTAATCATTATTTGAAAGATTTTTACTATACATAAGTAAAAACAGTAATTAGCAATCTTCGTTTATACAAACGTAATGTTCAAAGGACTAGCACATAGTGACCATTAAATGGAAAACTGCTTTAACAAATCAAACAAGTTAGTGTGGAGTTTAATAGCCAAATGCATCACAGGAATACAACATAAGTGAAATTTTGTAGCTCCTTCTAGGAGGCTCCATTTAATTTCCAAGAAAATAAATAAAATAACAATTCAGAACAGAAAGAGTATGGAAAATTTCTCATGATTGGCAAGAAAATTGTAGAAAAAAGCCAAAGTGAAAGGAATGCCCATCTACTATGTTCTGCCAAAATTGCTACCTTATTGAGAAGTCCCTTGGAGAAAATTTTGGCCCTTCTTTCAAATTTTTCTCCTTTTTCAGTACAAACAAGAAGAGGAACAAGAAGAAGATTCCTTCCTAACTAATTTTCTTTTTTTTACTTTCTTGACAGCCAAAAAGGGTTATTAACAAGTATAAAAGAGGGGGGGATCAATGAATTACAACAGTCTTTTCTTATATGATAAATCATAAAAATATTACTGATGGAATGGTGTATATCAGACCAGACATTTGCATCATCAACAAGGAAGCAATAAAATACTAAGCAAAAGAATGTGATCCATGAGAACCTGAGTTCACAAGTGTCTCAAAATGCATACCTTGAGTGACAACTTCTCGAGCTGTCCATTAGATGAAACTATTGACGAATTTGATGAGGATCGTATTTGATCGGCAGCCTTCAAGCCACGCCCTCTGCCTGCTACAGCACGACCCCTACCACGCCCTTGCCTTTTCCTATTTGAATCATCTGAGCTTGGTCTGATGTCAATGGAATCTGTAGCCTTTGCCCTTTCATCAGTTGCTCCCTGAATAATCTTCATTATTAATTTTACTAAAACTAAACAAACAATAGAAATAGCATCTAAATTTAGCAAATAAAACAACTTACGGCAACAATTTTTTAAGGCATATGCAACCACTGATAAAGGATTTTGGAGCCCACACTATAAGCAAGTGATACGTACTTGTGCATTTGTTACTACTCACTACAAATAAATGATGTCTCTTGTTCATTTTCTTTTTCTCAAATTTATTTATGTCTTTCTGAAATGTTATTGAAGTGACATGAATTCTAACAAATTTTTAAATAGAAAGACAAAACAAATGCCAAAAGACAAGGTGAACAATTAGAAATCCCACTACATAGTCAAAACAAATAAGAAGAAATCAGCAAATTCATAACTGACCTCAAATTAAATCATTAAAAGTTTAGTATGAATGTTATTGCTATCATATGCACCTTCTCCGTTTAACGCTTCATATTGCTATTCATAATGCGCCTTCTCTATTTAACACTTCATACCAATGTCTATCATACTGCCCTAACCTGCCTAGTTCGAGATGTACTGACCCATACCATGTTGGAACCCATATGAAAACACTTTTTGGGCCAGAACAAACCCGTTACCAACCTGTATCAATCCATACTGGCCAGTATCGCCCAAATTTGAAGTGCATGGTGTAATGCATGGATTATCGAACTAACTCGAGCTAGACAGTTGGGCTCAAACAATTCATACTAAAGTTGGCCCGAAATAGTCCAGCTTCCCTTGACCCTCTGTTCACCTTTGAAAGCCCGTTCGAGGATTTTGTCCATCCGCTCATTTACTCATTCGAAGCTTTCGCACTCGTCTCACCCTCACCTCACCAATCACCACCGCCATTCCTAGG
>KE504823.1:911547-936697 GCA_000441515.1 Elaeis oleifera
CCCTCCTTCCCTCCCTCCATCTCTCTCTTCCTCTCTCACTTTCTCCCTTTCCCTCCCTTCCTCCCGCTCTCCTTCCCCCCCCCTCCCTCTTTCTATTTTCAGCACACCTCAAAACAGTGTGATACGAATCTATGGTGTACTGAAACGGTCACTAGCCGATGCAACCTTCAATATCAATTCAGCAAACCTTGTCGTAATGTGCCAACCCATACCATAGCGAACCGGTAACAGACCAATATGGAAACTAGTACAAGGACTATCAATCTTGCTTCATACAGTTTCTTCTAAAGCCAAAATTCCCAAATTATGGTGAATGGACACATATAACGAAACAACTCCAGCACTCAAGGATGACAAAAAAAAATACCTTAATTGGTACGGAACAACTCCAGCATCAAGGATGACCCAAAAAACTACCTTAATTGGTATTGAACATGAAACCAATCAGAACACCAACTTGTACCAACATAATCCCAAAACTATTGAAAGAATATGCAATGACTCACAATATGCAATATCCTCGACCAATTTGCAATGAAAGAATTGACCATGTAAGGGAAATACTTCTGTTTCATTTTGTTTAGGAAAATGAATTTCACATTTCAGGATGCCAATTGAAAGTCTGGACACTAAGGAAGGCAAAGCAAACAGTTTTTTTCTTCCTGTTATGAGGGCACCAACAATTACCATTGGCAACAGACGTATAGATCTCTTTGAAAAATTTTCATTAGCAGACCATCTTAATAGCTAGGTATTCTCCCTTGAAATCAACAATGGCTGCCCACAATCAGAGAAAGCTGCATTTAAAAACTCTGTAATTCCATAACTGTCACAACTCACAAGATTGACCTTGCATAAGTTGTCTCAGAACTACAACGATCTTGATCCACAAAATCCGCATCAGCTGGAGTCCTAGCAAGTTCAATTGATAAGAGAAATTACTACACAAAAAGACAAGCATACCCAACTATGAATCTAAACCCTAGCATTACAAATAATAGCCAACAAAACAACTAGAAGCAATCTTCATGTTGCTAATTTCTTTCCAAGTAGAGTCTATAATTGGTTGATGCCATTTTTCGGGAATCTATCATAGTTCTATTGCACCCTTAGAACCACAGAACTAGTACAAGAGAGGGACCGAGATCAAATAGAGGGAATGATAAAGTTTATACTGCTTGCAAGCAAGGTTCATCGTCTTGGTACCAAACTCCATACTAGTGCCATCCTATTATAGTGCTGATATGCGGTATGGTACAAGAAGGTGAGGCATACCAAGTGTTGGTTCCGTAGAGGACTATGCATCGGTTCGACGCCAGTATGGTATGCCTGGTATAGTACAACACCGACCAGTATAGCAAACCTTCATAGGTTTCTAGTCAAAATAGGAAAAGACATGAGAGGGAGTGCCACTCTATAATGATCTCAACACCATTATTAAGCAATTTATGTATCTCATCGTGACTCCAATTTGTCCAATATTTCATTTTCATCATGCAAAACACAAGCTCCTTTCTCCTCCCCAGCCACTATGAAAATGTCGTGTTATTTGTCAAGCTAGTCTAATAAAATCACATTAAGGGTGAAGCTTTTGTCGTGTTAGACAACGGAAACTATGCATAGTTGAAATTATCATAAACTAGCCAAGGTATCCCAATTATTGTTGGGAAACCATTGATTCATGACCACTGAAAATACTTACCTCATTGGAATAAAAATTGAAAATTTTAATACATGATATTGATAAAGGTAGATGAATGTCCTCATTAAGGATGTTAAAACTCTAAAAAATTACTTTCATGCTTTCCTGAACATGATATAAAGGTAAACTTATGCCATGCAATACTAGTACCAATTGCATCAGCTTCCTATGGCCTCCAAACCTGAACACATGCAAAACTGAGAAAGTTAAACCAGTAAGTTGAACCTTCAGATTTAGTATACCTGTATATACATATAATGTATGCATACATGCACATCTATATAATATATGTATATGTGTATATATACAATATACGTATACGTGTATATATACAATATATGTACAGGTGTGTGCATGTGTGTGTGTGTGAGTATATCTATCTATATATACATACATATAGACATCTATCTATCTATATATACATATATATAGACATCTATCTATCTGTGTGTGTGTGTGTGTGTGTGTGTGCATAGACATCTATCTATCTATGTATACATACATATAGACATATACCTGTCTATCTATGTATACATAGATATATACATATAGACATTTATCTATCTATATATGTATACATATAGACATATATCTGTGTATCTATGTATACATACATATAGACATCTATCTATCTGTCTACGTATGTATGTATGTATAGTCAACCAGATTTTAAGCAGATCTGGTCAACTAAAATTGGAAGTTAGGGATCGAAACCGATGATATAAGCCATTGAGTGTGATCTACTACCTCTAAATTACTTAATTGGACCAAAAAACATGTGATTTGGAGATGCGTAGCCTATGCATCAAGTGATCAAATGCAGGCACTATATTGTGTTATTTAAACCAGTGTATCATTATAGTACTAAGGTTCGATACAATACAACTGTTGGACCAGACAATATCAGGTGGAAGTCAGTTGGTTCCACCGGTTCCATGTTGTATAAACCCTTATAGCCTGCTAGGTTTCAGGCAGTAACATGACTGGGTGCGAAAAGGGTGTCCTCACCCTATGTTGGTACAGGAAGCACACAGTACCAATAAGGTACCATGTATGGTAATAAAAAAATAAAAAAATAAAAAAAACTGCTTCAAATCGCATGATTTTATGGTTTATAAGCAATTTGGAAAGGTAGTAGATCACATTTAACAGCTTAGATTATCGGTGTCAAACCCCCATCTACCAATATCACCCAACATTACACATTTACATATATATAGAGAGAGTGAGGAAGGTATATAAGTATACATATGTTCTGATATGCAGACTGAATCACCTTATTCTGGAAATGGGAAAATATAGTTCCAAACTCAATTATACTTCCCTACTTGTTGGATCTTCCTCAATTCAAACATTCAAAGAGCTACTAACTCATTTGCCACACAATGAAATCAAGAACCAGCTCATGATCTAATGCTCAAAACAAACCATGGTTTTCTTGAAGCCAATAAAATGATCTTACCCATGAGCCATATCATTAAGATGGAACAGCTCCAATGAACCTCCACAATCTCAAATTATTAGCTCCAATGAACCTTCACGATCTTGAAATTATTAGCTTTATGCCATCTATTAAAACCATAGTTTGATTTTTTTGAGAAAATATCATATTTAAAAGAACTCTTCACTATGAAATTGGATTTTAATAGAGATTGAAATTTACTGCATGCCCATTGCCTATCTGTTTATGTTCACGAGCTTGGTGCCCATTAAAGGACCCGAGATATCTGTAGCTTTTCTAACCCCATCTAGTAAATTTGACTGCAATTATGCCTTGTCTTTTTTCTTAGATTTTAGAAATCTATATTTTCCTGGCAATTTTTCAAATTTTTCAGAGAATAATCAACCAATCTGGAAGAAAACAGGTAAAGAATTTTGTCTGTACTGAAGCGAACAATCTTAGACAAACTCCCTTGATAATAAAAGAGTCAATGACAATTTTTGTGATGCCCTTTTTGTGGTACAAGGCTGCAAGAGATTCTGATCATCAGTAAAGGAGGTCTTTAGAGAGTAAAGGAGCAGGGGCACAAAAGATGTACTTATATAAAATACTATTATATTTAATTAACCATCGCAAAACTTTATGGCTGCATTGTATACATTGACTAAGATGCCATCAGCATCCTTTCATCAGACACTATCTTGAAGTATGACTATATGTAAAATGGTGATTATATATTGATCGCACAAACTGTATATGTATTTCAATAAATCGAAGGTTTTTACAGGCCTCGACTTGGTAGACTAGGATAATTCATAGCTGCAATGTCGAAGACGTGTTGTTGAACTTAGGTTACCAATAAAAATGATAACTAATACTATGTGATTTCAGCAAATAAATACACAATACCAACCAACAATTACAAGCAAGATTTGGAAATTCTGCAGAAATTTGACTGTCAGAAGAAGAACATGCTGGAGAACACAGTATGCCAGCAGACAATGTATTCGGAAATATGTATGGGAATACCATCAGCATGTAGAAGACAAAAGTAAATAAAACATAAGATATATTTGCCTCATGAACCACTGCTCTGAGCAGGAACAGACCTCAGACTGCTGGCGAGCTGTGATAGGGCCATCTTCTTCAATTCTGTGTCGCTTCTGAGTGTTGTGTTGTATCAAAATTCCCACCGTTCTGAAACATAACAGATGCAATATGAGGGAGGTGTCAATCTACACTTATTTTATGCAAATCCAAGCTCTATATATTGTTGATGGGATCAACAAAAAGAGGAGAGAAGGTAAATCACATAGCAGAAGATCAACACTAGTCAGATCACATAAAATTAAGTTCCAATCTGTATCCAGACTCCAAATTTAGTAGCCAATGCAAACATTCAACCCACATTAAGCTAATGTTGTATCCGCTTAGGGGATAATGAAAAAAAGGCTGTCAATTTAAGGCATGATTTCTCCTAAACAACTCATAATCCAACTAGTCTAGCAAAAGACAGCACTAAATCAATTGTACACGTACTAAGATAGGAGTATCACATAATTTCATGTGAAATTCAGCATAATAGAATATTTAGGTAAATTTCTGGGGACCAATCTGCATTCCAAACTAGCAAGACATATAGAAATAGATAATTGCTAACCCCTAACAAGCTTACATGGATTTTGCTCCAATAACAAGATGAAAAGAATCAACAAGAATCCAGAACAATTAATAAAAAGCAAAGCTTGTTCAATTCTAGGAATACAAAATGCTAGTGCAGCATCAGAAGATTTCATCAGAAATAGCAGCAAGATAGTATAATGGATCAAAAAAATTCTATAAGAAGTCAAACTTTGAGCTTTAACCTTAAAATAATTGTGCACAAACAAAAACTACTTAATTCTGAGTAACCCTAACAACCGGATGAACTAAGATTATTCAAGATAACCTAACAAAAAGTTCCGCTGGCGTAAATTATGCAGATGTACTAAGAGAAAAGAACAAAATACTTTTTGTCTTGAATCGCAGCAAAAAAAACCCGAGCAGGTTTGATTCTTTGCAATCCGAGCTAGCAAGGAAATAGTTAGTAGACGATTATCAGCTCAAAGCAAGCCGACATTCCATTCATTCATAACATAACAAAGAAAGGACTCCTCGGATAATACAAAATAATCAGAAAGAAAGCAGAGCATAGAAAATTCTTTATAGATGGAGGCATTATAGTATAATCAACAATTTTTTTTTTTGGAGAAATAAATCAAAAAAAACTAAGACAAGAGCTCACATCATCGTCGGAAGATGAGGACTCCGGCAACTCCTCATGCTCTGCGAACCTCACTGGAGGAGGAGCGGACTGCCTCGCCGACTGAACCGACGGTGACGAAGCGCTCTTCCCCACCATGCGAGCCTCGAGTTTCGCGAGCTTCGAGGGGAGTGACGGATCCGAAGGGTTGGAATTCGAAGAGAGATGCATCACGATGTCGTCCGACATGACCGATCGAATCAAGATTCTACGAAAACTGAGAAAGAAACAAAGCATCCAACCGCAAGGAAAAAAAAAGGGACCCCCAAGGAACCTAATTTAGACGAAACCGATCGATGATCCCAACAAAAGCCCTATTTGATAAATCCCCCTCGAGGAATTCACTCAAAAAATTGGAGAAGAAAACCCCATTTTACGATCGGCGGCAGCGAGCAAGATCCAGAAACCCTAACCCTAGAAACCCTTAACGTGCACCAGCGTGGCTAGCATGCGCTGGGCCCCGGCTCTTGGAGCGGACGGGGGAGGGAGACGGAGGCAGGGGCGTTTTGGGAATGGTCGTAGGGGTGTTTGAGGATGGTGGACTGAGAAAAAGGCTACGGGCTTAATGCCACCATGTTTCTTTCTTAATTTTTTATCTTCTTTTCTTCTTGGTGACTATGGCTGTGCCATCTGCAAAGAAGGTTTGTAAGGAAGGCTTGAGGGACCTAGACTGAAAAAGGCAGCAGGGATGATGAAAAGAAAAAAAAAAAAATCAAGGTAGTGCTAGGGTTTCAAGTTTGTGAGATGTGGGAGAACTGTTGGGAAAGGACATGGCCTTGCAAAGTCGCTTTTGGCAAAGCCTTGAGGGGTGTGGGTTTTGGAATTGCTTTGGAGCTAGAGTGGATTCCAATATTTTCTTCAATACAGTTCATTGTAAGTTGCTTTAGGGTTTATGGCTATTTATGAGAAAATTAAGTTGTTGAGATGGGAACATTCAATGCAATTCATCTTACAGAAGAGGAATTATTGATGATGGATCATGGCATACTGGACTTAAATTATATGGTTCTAATAAAAATTGTAATAGCAATAGATAATTCAAATTGGATTTAAAAATATTACAAGTTACATATTTTGGCTATGGCTGCTATTGAGTTTGCTTGCCCAGGAGATCCACATCTAATTATAATCCAAATGCTAGTCATTTAAGAATTTGAGTCGGATCAAAAAGGAATTAAGTTGGCATACATTAAGTTCAAAATGGGTTGGATATGGTTTGCATCTAAATTGGACTAGATATAATTTGAAATTAAGTCCAAGCCTTGGCTTGAAAAGTATTATTGATAACTGTTGGAGAAAATTTCGTATAGATCGATGATATGAAAAAGCCCAAGATCCTAAATATCCTAATCTAGTAAGCCCATCTACTGGGCATCTGTCAATCTATCATCAGCCGTGGCCTTCGTTGCTTCATCACCAATCAGTCCTCGACTTCTGTCTCGTCGGTGCTCCATAGCCTAAGCAGATGAAGATCCGTCGACTAGTGCTCGATAACCCTCATCCAAGTCCGTCGATGTTTCCTCGATAGTCAATCCCCGCAGACTAGGTTGAAGAGTCATCAATGCACTCAAATGATGAGCTCAGTCTGCCTAGATAATGGTCTTTAGCCGATCACATCCGATCAACCGGCTTTTGTTGTCGAATGAATTCTCAATTCTTGACTTCTCCATCTGAAGACGGTACAGAGCATCCGACTTTTAATCGTGACCGACTAGTTCTCAGCTCACTGATATCAGTTGGTGCACCAGTACAAATTTAATGTCCACTGGCGATAGCTGTCATAAACAGATAAGACAACTACAACTACCCTATCTCGAGTCTCAAATGATAGTTCTACCACTACGCGCAAATTATACCCCGACCGAATGGGATCGTGCCAATCGACTTACTAACCAAAGCTCCCGCTTCCATCTATAAAAGGAGGTCCAAAAGGGATCCTAAAAAAGGTATGCCATTACTCTGCCGCTCATGTTCCTCCATCTGTTGAATAAGAGTTCTGACTTAAGCATCGGAGAGTCTCCGTCGGAGCAACCTTCGGTCAGAATTTTTTACAGGTCACACCCCGGAGACCCAATCTCACTGTTTGTTCCAGCGTCTCAGTGTCCTGTAGAATCTTACACCAACAATAATATAAACTCAGATATAGTTAATAAAACTTGAATGAAATCTGTTATGAAAATTAGACTACACAACATATACAGGGTAAGCTACTAAATTCAGACTTGGATCAAGTTATGTTCATAAAAATTGCATACTTTCACATAACCAGTAGGTCGGATGGACCTTTAATAAAACCACATATAAACTTGAGCATAAAATGGATCTATTCACCTGTCTTTGGATGAAAAACCCAACCAATACTTCTAGTGTAGGAAAGGTATGGTTCAAAAGTCTTACTAATAGCCCTGCTATTAAGATTGTTATCTTGAAATTACATATATGTGTTGGGTGATCAAAAGAGTAGATATGATATAATGAGAAAGCCCTCAATTATTGAAACATACCTGCAGATCTGTGCTCTCAATACCAAATGCAAGCCATCGTAAGTTGAACAAAAGAAAGCATTAAGTGCCTTGTAAGTATATTGAAGGATTAATTATACCTTTCTACCTATGGTCATCTCAACATATCTATTTTTAATCATTTTCGGGGTGATTAGATAGCATGGAACTCAACATAAAAGATTAATAGTAATTAGATTTTTTTTTAGTTGCAATTTAGTTTTCATTAAAACTTGTTCAAAATGATTGAGGAAGACATTGAATCTCATGTGAAGTCTTAATACCTGCAAATGCATAAATCAAGAAAAAGCGAGATGATTGTGCTGCATGTTTATAATGAAATTGTCACCCTATACTTTTTATGTCAACTTCTATAACTAGAAAGACCATTGCGATTCACAAGTCACAAAAATTGACTATGTTGATTCTTCATTTGTTAATTGTCACTTATTTTTGTTACTTGGCTCTTTAAATGATTAGTAACTTGCATTAATAATACATCACATCTTGTTTGTGCCCCCTCTATCTTGTCCAGATATACCATGAAACTTGTTGGTAGAGTTCTATCTCGACATTCTAGAAAGAGTCACGACAAGTCTAGTGGTATTGATTAAATGCTCACAAGCATGCCATTGACACTAGATTGGCGAGAGAAATGGTGATTGAAGGAAGAACAGAGTAGCATGAGTTTAGATAACTTGATCTTGAAGAACCTTTGCTACTACGGTATCACCATTATAAGAAATGGATTTGGATAGAAGTAGGAGTATAGCATTGTACTAATAGAAATTCCGAGTTATAACTACTCATAGGATAAAATTGTAACAGGCTAAGAAGATAAAAATCTATTGATTTGGATAATGGAAGATCCATATTCAAAATACAAGTTCCACTTTTTATTCTAAATACAATAATGTCTACTCTGGTAGTTATTACCCATGTTTAACTTCCACTATTGATGGTTATAATAACTAATGCTAACTGGCCTCTCACAATGCACATTTATTAGCAAAGTTGCTCTGCATCAACTGATATACCAATAATTGTATCTTATGTATCTTAGCTCAATATACTTACATCAGCCCTCCTATGGTACGGTTGTCAATACTTGAGAATATCTAGGAGGTTAATTTAGTCGTCTTGGTCTACCACCATTTATCTGACTTCATACATCTTGCGATTGATTATGAATATCTTAATCTATAGACCTATTCAATAGCATTATAGTTGAATTATACCTCTTTGATTTATACCTCCGCAAGTCGGATCCTAGCCCGATTTTATCTAGGCTAGCAAGTATCATATGATTCCTAATCCCTTTCTTCCATCTAACTTGGTGCACATGGTGTTTGCTAGCACCTCCAACTAATTTATTAAGACGAGATGTAAATATGCCCATCCGAGAAAAGGATTGCGCTACATGTTTAAAAGTAATATCGTGACTCTAGATATATTCCTTTTGCTCTCTCTCTCTCTCTCTCTCTCTCATACATATTTTAAAGTCCACTAGCTAAATTAAGGGGTCTTCCAATTTTTTCCCATATAAGAATTTTTTAATTTGTAAAGTTTGCATGACAGGCTTGGCAATCAGATGGGATATGAGTTAAAATTTGTGAACTCAAATTTAATCTGTTTATTTTAGATGTAAATCTGATCATTTATCAAAGCGGATGTGATTTTTTTTAAAAAAAAAAAACCGAACCAACAGCTGGTTGAGTCAGCTTAAACGGGATAAGCTCGCTCCTAGTTATCCCCTGCTAGGTGGACGCTATCATTTTGACCTGAAAAAGATAAACAAATTAAAAGAGAAGAATTCGGTTCGCCTAAAATGCCCCCGCATAGTTTTTTTCCTTAACTACGTGCCTCCTCCAATCGTCGACGCGGTCCTACCCAAAATACACCCGCAAAATGTCCGCAAAAGGAGAAGAGAGGCTGAGCGCCGCCGACAAGGATGGCGACGACGACGACCCGCCATTTCTGAGCTCTCGAGCTCTCGAAGCTCTGAGGGAGTTCCTGAGCGAGCAGCAGGGCTCGGCGAGGGAGGAAGAGGAAGACGGAGATGGTGGCTCGGAGGAGGTGCGGCTGCTCGCAGAGGACTGGCGGCTGAGCCAGTTCTGGTACGACCGAGAGACGGCGGCGACCGTTGCCGAGGAGATAAGAGGTCTCTGCGCCTCCACGTCTTCTGCCGTCGCCTGCGTCGCGTGTCCCACCATCTACGTTTATCTCAAAGTCAGACGCTCTATCTCCCTCCCTCCCTCCTTTCCTCCCTCTCTCCATTCTATTGTGGAGAACTGCTCTGAGATCGAGTAGGTAGAAGGTCAAATGTGGTTCCTATCGATGGATGATCCGGAATCATTCTGGAGGGTTTATGTAGGTGGAGGTCTATAGTTGTGAGCTCAGAATTGATTTTTTCTTTAATAATCAATTAATCTTTGTTTTCCTTTAATGAGCGGACGTTTATAATCGGTGGTGGTCTATGTTTCTGTGCTCAAGCTTTGATTTTTTATATATAATTTTATTCTCTTTATTTTAAAAACCAAGTGCCTTCTTTGCTTTTTGATATCTGAATTTGAACGGGCACAATCAGCTGTATAACCTTTTAAACTTTTTTTTTGATGTGGAAGCAGAAGGTTAAATATGTAAAAGATTCTGGCTTGCTTAAATAAGGGAAGGCTAAGGATATTTGATATTGGTTTCTGTGATGAGATGGCTGGGAGAAAGTTACTTCCTTTAGACCAAAAAGGCATATTTTGGGTAGAGACAGTGGTGGAAAATTATGTGCTTGGCAGTGTGCTTTGAAGTTTGAATAATTTGTTTGATAGGGAAGTTGTGCAAGCTCTTTATATATGCCTATAGTGTCAATCAAACAAAGTGCACTTGCTCATGGGAAATGCAAGGTGATGGTAGTCAAGACATGTTCTCCTTTTGTTTCTTTATTTTTATTACCGATGAAAAGAAATAGTAGCCATAGAGAGAGGAACAAAAGCTACAGCCTATAGGCAAAGGAGAATAAAAAAGGAGAATTTAATATGATTTAGTAGTCATGCAAAGTTTATAAGCAATTTCATTTGGTTTTATGTGTTGTAAAAGGAACAAGATGTCCTTAATTAGCCAACAATGTTATATGGCTCAAGATGTTGAGCACAATAGAAGGTCGAGACATGTTAGATTTGTGGATATGATAATGTTTAAGTTAAAACTATATGGTGTATTCGAAGACATTAGGGAAAGAGTTGGAGTTGAAGTGTCAAATTAGTGGTAGTGACATAACAAAAATGGTGAGGAAAGATTGAATAAATTAGTGATAAAAAGGTATCTCAAATTCGCGACTTGGAGTGCACACACTATAAGAATCATAGAGTTTCTATTGCAAATTATGGATGATGTGGTGAATCTAGTGGAAATTGCATGGAGAAAGATTGGATAAGTAAATGTTAGGAAAGATGCTCAAATTCATTTTATGAAGAAAGATGGAAAATTCAGATATAATTTACTTTTGAGTTGTAGAAAGGATTGTAACTACTTATATTAACAAAGGATATAGCTGACAAAATGATTCAGGTAGAGCACCCTATTTTACTTGAGGCAAGGCTTGTTGGTTATTGTTGAGGATATGGTCATATTCACGTAGAGTGCCCTATTTGACATGGAAAAATGCTTCCAATGCAATTGAAACTTCGTGGTGAATGGAAAAACTTCTAAACCAAGCCATTGGATGATTGTGAAGTTTTGCATACGAAGCTAAAATGGATCATCATAATTCTTGAATGAGTAGTAAGTTGGAGGGATTTAGAGATATGCGGAAAAAGATGATACATTTGGAGCAATTGCTGCATGAATTGTGATGTGCTTAGATAGGGCACTAGCCTTTTTCACAATTTCAATGCTCTATGGTCTACTCATGCATATTACAAGGTGACTCTAGATCGTGAACACAATGAATTCGAAAATATGTGCTCATAATAAATGAGAGTTTGAATTATGGAATATTCCAATCATTACTCTTCCTCTCTAACGGGTCTTGTCTTCTTCATGTTGCTCGGTCAATCTTTTTTTCTTTTTTGTTTTGTAAAGCGCCCCAATTTAGTATATCTCCATTCGTTGGACTTGGGAACAAGTAAATGCGTTATATACACTTTTGTACTTCACAAAATAGGAATCCTTGTTGATCAAGGATTTAAGTTGCCACTAGTTCAGGGTGTGTGGGTAGTGGCTAGCACCACGTTTGTGATGCATCTAGTTATGTTGGCATGTGCCAACATGCAGTGGGTAGGGTGGATGATATTGGCAAAGCAATTTTTGGTACCCTTTTTTTTTAACTTCTGAGATTTAAATTTTTGCTGGTTGAGCTAAGAGCTGTTTCATACAGTAAAAAATATAGGTGGATGTATTTGTTGAATATTGTGCACTGTCTTTCAAACTACATGATATCTTAAGAATGCATAAACATTAACTTAAGAAAATCTTTGATAAAAATAGACATTCAATTATTCATAAAATTTTTGACGAAAAGATTCTGGAGCCTGGGATTCATTCATGTTTTTTCATGAGGCAGTTATGCATATTGAAGCATTTTGTGTTGGTAACATCATATTACATGAAAAGGTGTCGGAGGGTCAGATGTTAAACTTTGTTACTGGACCTCTGGGTCTTGGGGTACTTGGAACATAATAAATCTGTGAGCTTTTAATATTTGAGGAGATTTTTATTATTTATAAGTTGATATTTTTGACCCAATGGTTGCTATTTGAGTTTGTTTTTCAATTGCAAAGTGGACCTAATTCCAATGGAGTTTAAATTTTGACCATTCTATTGAACTTGAATGGGGCTTATTCCTTAACATGTAATATCTTCATTCTATTTACTTGAATGATATTCATGTAATTGAAGTTTGTTTTCAATTCTTTGCCTGTTGCATCATAGGTTGTCAACTTTCAACAAGTCTCCCACTTCCTCCCAATGAAATGAAGTAACAGAAAAAATTTTGAACTTTTTGTCTTGGTACCCTAACCAAGTGCTTGATTTCAGCACTGACTTGTGATGGTATGTGCTATGTAAGCCATCCATGTTGGAGAAATTGTAACACCAAATGAACTTTTCTGCAATATCAACCATTTCAACATGGTGTTGGAATGGAAAGCAATGCCATGATACCAGAGTGAAACAATCCCATGAAGAGAGGAAGGAATGGTTTAGCAAGGTAAAAGTGTAGCAGAGCTGGTTGCTAGGATCACCAATTCAATCAGTGCCACTACTCGCTAGTATGGTTTAAACAGATAATGTGATGCATCACAAAAGGTTGCTTTGTGTCTGTGTTGCAGAATGAGCACTTCGTATTTTGATAGCAATAATAAAGGAGCAGCATTGAATGGAAAGTAAAGAATGGTACAAGATGGAGGAAGAGTGGCAAAGGGAGTGGAGCTCAAAGAGAGTGGTGAGGGGAATATATTGAACCTTCAGAAAAACAAATCTTCACTTCAAATCCACTTTGATTTGATCATTGGCCTCTTCTCCTTATAGGATACAGGAACCAACCACTTATTAGGATTGATTCCTGTAAAGGAAATGAAAAAGTAATGAGAACACAATACCAAATCCTTTTATCTTGCACTAACTTGGAACTGCTTGCATCTAAAGCAACTTCTACCAATTCAATGCGGTTTATGCAAACCCCAAAAGATAACATGATCTGTCAAGCATCTTCTCGATCCCGCTAAAGAAAAAAAGAAGAAAAATCACAATATATATGTTATAATCACCTTATTTAATTCTAAAACCGTAAATGAGTCCAGATTTAATCCCTAAATATCCCTTAAAGTGCTTCTGACTTAATAATTATATTTGGTTGGTGTTCATGTGAAGTACAAAGATCTACCTATAGCTAGCCACATCAATCATTCTATGGCATGAAACTCGTACACATGTTTGGTGCCTTTGTAATGCTGCTTTAACCGTTCCAAATAGGATCCAAGTACCCTCTTTGCGGAGATGGAACATGCATTGGGATTTTTTGGAGCTAAGACAAAGGCCCTAGGTCCAATATCACAATGATCTTTTCATTCTGTTTGGATCAAATTTATTTTGTATGTTCTTAGACAAATGTGGCTTTGCTTGTCAGTTAATTCTTTCCACCTAATTTATAAATTTCTACTGTTTATGGAAAGGCATATCTTCTTATCTTATGATCTCTATGTCCACTTTCACCAATTATGGTTGCACCAGCTAAGACACTCTCCAAAGGAAGTTTGATGGTCATTTATCAGTTATGACAACTATACTTTTGATTGTGAAAGCTGATTTCTTATTCAATTAAGCATTACTAATCTTTGTTAACTTTTGATCACTAAATGCTGGTTATATGGATACTAATTTACTTCTTTATGTAATTTTCAGAAAATTGATCCTACAATCCCAGTGCAATTACTTGAGTATGATAAACGGTTTGAACAATATGGTAGTGATTTTACTTTTATGACTATAATCAACCGGAAGAGTTGCCCTCTACATTAAAGCATGCATATAAAGTTGTTGTTGCAGACCCTCCTTACCTGGTGAGTATGCTGATTTGGAAGATGAAAAGTTGTACTTGATTTGCAATTTCATGTTCTAAGTCTAGCAGTTGCAGAATAAATGTGGTATGGTGGTTGTCCTTTTCATGTTATCAATCGGTCCTTCCATCTAGGTAACTGTTGCAGAATGGTACTGGGGATGGATGGACCCATAAGACAGGCAATTCATATAAAATTGTATGAACGTCTGCTTGCATTGCATTTGTTACAAATCATGCACCCAACTTTGTACGGTTCTTGAAATTGAAATAAACTTTCCTGTGTATTATGTTAGGATGATTCTTTTAGGAAAGGTTCTAAAGCCCTTCAATTCCCTTATTTGGTGCATGCAGAGCAAGGAGTGCTTGGAGAAAATAGCCCAGACAATTCTTCCTAGCCCACCCTAAAAAGCCATACATTTTGTTACTTACAGGTAAATTGCTTTTATTTTCTCATCAATTTATAACTTATTTGCTGACTTTCCAACAATCTTTTACATACCACTTAGGTAACTCTCATGTCTTCCTGGATCTTGTGGCCTCTTTTTTTTTTTTCTTAGAATTTATTATTATTACATTTTCATCCAACACTTCAGGTGACTCAGGTAAGGGAGTAGTCTTTTTTTTGGGATATTATTATTATATTTTCATTCAACACTTAAGATGACTTACTTGGATAAGGAAGTAATCTTCCTTTTGAGGGTGAAAAAAATGCAAATTGGCAATGATTTCTCCAATATCCCTTGCAATTTATATTCTTTGGCTAGTGGAGTAGGATGGAGTACACTGTGACCCACAAACTGTTTTCTACCTGCTAACTTTTGGCACACAGGCTTTTAAATCTTTGACTCAAATATATGAAATGTGAATCATAAGGATGTAAATGGGGTGGGTATCTGCACCCCGCCCCATCCCGCATCCCCACTACCCTGCCCCATCACCCGTAATGGGGTGATTTTATTCCCCATCACCCGCCCACCACAAAATCCATAGGCCCATCACCCCCCCTCCACCCTTTCTCGCCCCATCCCGTCAAGAGAGGTCAAAACAATTAACCTTAGTCAAAAGTCAAAATTATGCCTGATACATATAGAGGTATTTTAGTATTTTCCATATATGTGGGCGGTTTGGTATAAACCCGCACCCATCCCATATCCGCAGTGGATTATTAGATTTTTTACCCGCCCACCTCATGATCCATTTAGCTCATTCATTTACCTGCCCCACCTGCGGGTGAAGCGGGTTGAATTTGCGGGTTGGTGGATTGATTGCCATCCCCAGTGAATCATACTTATGTTGAAAGTAAATCTTATGTAATCTACCTACTGCTATGCATCAGACCAAATGTCACAGCTCCTTGATGTCATCATTGCTCTTGATTTGTCTGTATTTCTAAGAATTGTGATCCGAGCCCCAGTATGGTGCAGAAACTGGGACAATTTGCTTGCTGCACCATCTTTGGTAGCTTAGTCCAATATTTGTGGTACCTTCCAATAAGGTGATCAGTTAGTGGAACCGTGCACCCATTCTTATTGTTTACTCTCTTGTGCTTGAGACAATGTTTACATGATATCAACTGAACCAGATTGGATGCAAATCTTGTGTGAGAATTTTTTGAGTCCCTAAAGTTTCTGTGGAGATGGTCAACATTAGCTAGTTGTAGTGGCAAATATACAACATGGACTCATGTATATTTAGGTATTTGATTTGTAGGTTTGGCAATGCTTGTCTATTACTTATTTTGTATTTTCCTTCTATTTTGAGCAGGAGAAGTACAACAGGAGAGAGCTGCTGAGCTATTGGATGTGTATCCATGCAGCTTCAGACCGCAACACTCCAACAAACTTGGAAATGAGTTCCGGCTTTATACAAATTATGATCCTGCAGGGAGATTGGGTGGCTGGGAGCAATCCGGCTAGTCCTACGAGCATACTCACTCTTTAAGCTTGAAAAGGCTCTTCTTATTTCCTTTTATTTCAGTAATGGAGTGAAACGCATTGAGGTTTGCTTTTCTATTTTCATTTCCAAATTGGTTAGGTTGCAATTTTATGCTGGTTGGAAAGCTAAAACTACAGGTTGCTTGAGGATTGCTTGAATCTATTTGAAGAAGGATAAGCAGCATCTAAGGATGGCCTTTGGGGGGGGGGGAAATGGTTATCACCAAATACTGTTTGCTATTAGATCTCGGTTTGGTTATCTATTTTCCTAGTTGTCCCTTGACTCTATTATGCTAATGGAACGCTCATTTGCACCTGCATCTAGCTTTCCATTTGGTGAAAACCCTGATTATATCTCAGAATTCAAAGGTCATCAACGTTATTAGGACGCATCCGGTAAAATGACATTCTGATAACGAGTAAAGACTGGTGCAGCCAACATCGCGTGCCTAGTAAAGCTTCCATCTTTAGGCCCCGCACAAATGCAGACCATACTCAAGCCATGGCAGGCTTAACACAGTGCAAGCAAAAGTATGATTGCTTGAAGAAATTGTTGGCGGCTATCAGGGTATGGCAGAACCGAAGGGCAAAGCAATCCAAACATTTCTTTAGCAGTTTAATATGAAGAGTCAACCTACTCCACATGCATATGAAGAGCCAACCAAAAAACGATGTAACTAATATTTGAACAATGAACTAATTGTTCTCAAACGAAAACGGTATAGAACATCAGATCTATTGAAGTCCCTACGAGAACACGCTAACCAGATACTGAATTGGTAAGATACAGTTATCCAGATGCAGATATGCCCTGCAAAAGACGCAAGATCCAAAGCTGCAGCTCGCAGAATTTCTTCAGACGAATCCAAAGCTGCAGCTCGCAGAATTTCTTCAGACGAATCCAAAGCTGCAGTTCTTAGAACTTCTTCGGATGACTAACGCTGCAATCATCCAATCTACAAAAAATCTTGGAACACCAACAGGCAACTGTAATATAGAAGGTTTCCACAGGTCCACCTGAGCGTGTGCATCCACATAACACTCACAGCAGCCTTCAGTTTGGTATGGAAGATCTAAATCCTCAAGGAACACATTCTATCTAAAAATCTGGGATAAAATCTTCGAAAACAGGCATAACATGTTCTCCAAGAAAGCACGCACATCTTTCACCTGTTCTCTTATCTCAGCATTGGATTCCTGCAGTCCAAACTACTTAACACAGGAAGCCTCCACCGGGTTTTCTAAATAATTCTTTTTGAGCTTCAAATGCAGGGTATTCAACATGCTAACCACTTCAACAAGGAGTTAGACTAACTGGATAATGGTCCCCAATTTTGTTCTACTTCCTATAATTTCAACTGCTTGCAATGAGATCACATACCTAATGTACCAACACAACAGCCCAGCAAAATGTTGAAAAGTAGGTCATAGTTGCAAAATCACTTGCCCCACACCCTGTAAAAGTAAAAATGTGTTGAGTGGCTGGATTCCATAACTTTTCAACAAGCAAAACACTTGTACTGTTACTAAATCTAATAAAAAAGGCCTAAAAGAAATTGACACATGTGAGCCATAAGCATTGAAAAGAATTGCTAGAACCATGGGTTAATTACATTTTATGAATGTAAGAAAATGGATTACCTACAGGCTATATGCACAATATAAGCAATTAATGGTTTGATCCTAAAACTGGTGCCTCTTCTAAGATTTTACAAAGAGAGAAAAAAATCATTACATATAATGATAATTCCTGCTCAAAATGCATACGGTTAGACGTTCTAATTTCCGAAAAACTTCACACCATCAGGAAAGGATCCTATGTCATTAAACATCATGCTTTAGGCACTTCTGCATTGGTTTCCCAAATACCGACTTAGGTTAATCTACCTGCTTCGAGGAGGTCCTTAAACAGATAGCAAATAAAGAGCAGTTGACATCACATATTGTTCATCTTTGAATTGAAAACTTATTTAAAGCCAAACAACAAAACCAATAGGGAGATAAATTAGAGCAGAAATGCTTACAGATTTATGACATGTTTAGAGCCCTGGATTTGCTTAAAGAAATAAATTTCATGAGGAAGCAACATGACGAATTAGAATGACACATCCGTCAGAGGCTGTTGTTAGAAATTGTGGGTTTATTTCTTTTGCAGGTACTCTTTGCTGGAAGAAGAGCAATCAACATCAAACAGTTCCCAGCTATGCTATGATCTCCCAAAACGACTATGCGAGTTACCAAACCTTGATGCAGAAAACCATGCTGGTAGTTACCCCTTGAAACATGCGGACTAGGGGTTCCCATGAAAGACTTATGCTTCTTAGAAGACTGAGAGCTAGAATATTGTCCACCTGAACCTAATGGATAATTTTTGTGACTATTTTTAACTGGTGTCCTGGAATATGCCCAACCATTTGATTTAGACTTCTTCCTAGGCAGGTCACCTGGATCATCAACAATCCAACCACCCTTTATCCTGGATCTACCAGCTGACATATTCTTCCTCTCCTCATCAAGCAAGCTCTTCTTCTTACGCAAATTGGCAAAACCATGAGGTGCTGATCTGGTCCCAAAAGTCTTATTTCCTTGGCAACTTTTCGAGTAGGAGTTGATTCACCCATCCGTCTGGCAGACTGCAAAACTTTTACAAATTACATTTCTGAAAACATGCAACATCATTGACCAAGAAAGTTGTTATAGATAAGAATGAACCATAGAAATTTTGTGCAACCCGTGCAAAATGCCCTTCTTCACCACATTTGTAGCATAAAGTTGGTGATGCAGCAGCACCAGTTTCACCACGTGGCCTTGCACATCCCTAAGTAAATGGATTTGAACAGTAAGACCAATGCATCACATACAGCAGAACCACCATAAGCAAGATCAGTAGGTCCATTAGTCTTACCAAACCAGTATGGCCCAGCTGGGCACAATTGTAACAAGAGACTTCTCTTGGACCATTATCTGTAAAGTCAACACAGCAGAGATGACCATACTTTTTGCAAATGTAACACTGTATTTCCTGCACAATCAAAGAGATCCATGTATAATTCCTTAGTTTGTACTATTATCTAACCACAAACCATTGTTTCTAGAGAAAAACTTCAAGCCATTGTAATAGTCCACCAACTATCACCAACAAGCATTAGTCATACAGATACATATATGCATATTATTATATTATATTATATTATAATATAATATGCATATCATATTTACACATAAGCATGCAAGATATCAAGAACAAGGTCCTAAATACATTATTAACCTTCAGATCATCAGGTGAATAGTCATTCCTACATGATATCATATCATGTCCAATGTCTCCACATCGCAGACAAATTTTAGATTCCTGAGAAATCCTCTTATGCTTTTCAGGGCAGTCTTTGCAAAATGTCCTCTTCTTTTGCAAACAAAACAATCTTGTGCCTATTAAAAAAGCAGAAAGACAGGTCACGATAGGTAAAACACCAATATGGAAGAAAAAGCAAATGCAACAAAGTTTATACACAAACTACTCTATGCAAGAATGCTTAACTCAAATTTGAATTCAACAATTAGACAGGCATGCCCATGACTTCATACGCAGCATTCAGATCATCAAGAAGATAAGACCAACATTCTTTACAGGTCCACTTGTTTGTTTCAAGAAAAAGGGAATTTGGAAAGTTTAATTTAAATAATTCAAACAATATTTAATTTCAATGAAAACCTACCTAGTGTCTGTGGTCCAATTCTATATATGTTAACTTCAACTTCTATAATTTCTACACAAAAATTCCATCAATTTTTCAAGAAGAGAAATAATTAAAAATTAAATTCAGCATCATTCATATGGATATATTTGGAGTTACATATATATTGGTCATTCCATCAGCAATAACCTTCTTCTTGCTCCATCATTATCAGAGCGCCTAATCACCTACTCTCGATCCCTTTCCTATTCAATTGCCCAATTTTTCTCTCAAGCTACCCAATATTACATCAATTATTCTCTCTACCACGGCTCATCCATCCACCCGTACCTAAAACCAGTGTTGGTCAAAGGCACTCTTTACATTCAGCTAGGCACTTAGCAAGGTCAAGAACCCCAAAGCACCTCAGCGATCCCTAGGTGAGGTTGGTTACTGAGGTGACACCTAGGTGATTGCTTAGGACAAGGTGAGAGGCATAGAAGTGAGCGCCACTCCAATGTCTAGCACTATTCTTCTTATACTTTTTGCCCATTCATTTAAAGCTCCATTAGCTTCATTTTGAGGAGCATTTTGATCTATTAGAGCACTTATAATAAAGGTTATTCTAAGCCATTTGATGACATACTTTTTTGTATTATTCTTGTTTGAGGAACACCGAACATGCTTTGGGAAGTTTGAACTTTGAATAATCCAAGATGACAAGTGGTTTAATTTTGATGCCTTTTGCATAAACCATGTTACTGTTCGATGTGATGTTTTGAAAGATGGGTAACATGGTATAGCCATCAATCCCCACCAGTCCTTGTCCAATTTTACCTTCAATGACTCCATGATTATTAGTCCACTGCTATCATGTCAATAAACATCCACTAAACCTTATTATTTCTTCAGTGCAATTCCTTATTTTATTTGAAATCCCCAGCATCCCTATAAAAAAAAAAAAAAATCTCCTACCTAGGATATGCACTTGTACTGTTTTCCAATGAAGGACCACCCCAATATGGGCCCCACAATTTAGTGAAAGGGAACATGTTAAATGTTTTAAACTATCAGTGTATTACATATGCACGTCCGTAAAATTTACAGTAGTTACATCCCTTCATAAATTCTTATAATAATGTAGCTTATAAAACATGTTTTGAAATGGTACACTGTGCATCAAACTTTTAGCTATATAGGACATGCCAATATTTCTCTTCTTATTTAAATCCATTGATATTTTTAAAATTTGCTATATCACACTTTCCTTTTCAGTTTTTTGAAGTAATGTGCTAGGCCTTTTTCTTCTCTTTACTTAAATCTTAGATTTCATTTAATTTTATTTTGCATGGCCTGGTACAAGAATACCATTCATAAACCTTTTCAAGTAGTCGAGTTTCATTTAAGATGGCAAAGTATGAACTCAGATACAGTTGCATGCTGAAAAAAAGCTATAACCTAATTTTTATCCATACTATATATAAAAGCACAAATAGAATTTTCTAGAAAAAAGTGATCATGGCCCTGAATTTTACTTGAATAAATACTATCCATTTAAACTACTCCTTAGTATGAATTAAATACCAAATATTAGAAGACAATCGTCATTAAATTATAGCTAAGGCCTTTGGCCAAAATTTGACCCAACAAACATTAGAATGTTGTCAAAAAGCCATGGAATATCAATTTCAAAGAGACCTTTTCAACGAGTCCAAGATCATCAAAATATAATATTTCTACAACAAGATACTTTTAACAAATAGAAAATCCTCATTGAGTTATAGTCATAGTTTTTGGCCTATTTTAACCAAGAAACCGCATTAACTTCACCAAGGGCCATAGGATATCAATTGATCTCAAGAGGCCTTTCTAATAAATCCAAGATCATTGAAATCTGATATTTCTACAAAAGTTGTGTTTAAAAGATTGTTGCTTCCATACAAATTTATCAAACTCCTCCCATTTGATTTAATAGATCTCCAAACCTCCTTATATCGCAAGGCACATCTCATCTAGCAGGTCAAGGAGGGTCATAATACCTCCTAAAAATGTAAAAATATCTAACATACAAAACACATCACCTCATATGTGCACAACATAGCCACATTGGCTCCAAGCTTCCTACATAAGCATATGTGTGGGGTAAATAGAGTTCCTTCTTTCGAAAGCTAATGTGCATATCCGACCCATAATAAAAAAAAAAATTACACGAACACCCTCTCAAATTTATCTCAATTTCACTTACGCTCCCTCAAGTTTAAAATGTCTCAATTAGACCCTCCAAATTATCGAAGTGTATCAATGTGTCCCTTCCGTCCATTGAAGTGATAACACCGTTATGTTGCCCTTCGAAAAGACGAAAATGCCCATCCCTCCCTTCAAGTGCTCCAAAGGGTATTTCACTCTTTTTACTGTTTATGTATTATAATTAAATTATAATTATTTTATAATTAAAGTATCATACATTGAATTATAATTAAATTATCTTTTTTTCCAAAAAATTTCTCCATCGACCACTAGTGGAGCTGTGGATGGCGGAGGGAGGGGGCATGGACGAAGGGCGGAGCCGCGGGCGGGAGAGAGTGGACGAAGGGCGGAGCCGCGGCTACCCCGTGCTCGTGCTGCCCCATTTTTTCTCCTCTCTCTCTCACAACCCTCCCTTCCCTCTCGTGACCACGCTGCTGCCCATCTCCACCGCAGCCCCCTAGGCCCCCCTCAGCCACCCCACCCCATGCTTGTGCCGTCCAGTGGAACTACGTGGAGGCATGGGGGGTCATTACCCCCCCCCCCCAAAAATACGGACCTTAGAACCCCCACGCCCCACACCAACCCCTCTCCCTGCCCCAACCCCCCAGGCCACCCCATGCGCTGCTCATGCCGTCAATCACTGGAGATCTCTCCTTTCGTTGTTCTTCCAAGTTTTCCCCTTTCGTGTCCACGGATTGACGGAGTTGTGCCAAGAGATTCGTGGCCAAAAATACCAAGAAGAGCAAGATAAATCTCGTAAAAAACCATTCCCTTTGATTTCTTTGAATTATATAGAGAATTTTCATGATTTTTAGACTGATTTTTTTGGGATTTATCGAATGATTTTGGTACCTACTCGATCGTTCTTGTTGGCTGATTTTCCAGCGCCGTCCGTCATTGACGAGCTTCTGATCAGAGAGCCAGGGCCGCGCCGCTGTGGGCCGAAACCCCTGATCGCTATTTTCGGCCGGGTTACGCTGGGATGGGGGAGGAAGTAGAAGGGGATCACGATCCCCTATTCGGTTTGCCCAAACGCACGGAGAGGAAGAAGGAAGAAAGAAAAAGAAAAGAAAAAAAAGAAAGAAGGAAAAAATGGACTTCTCTCTCCCCTCTACTCTTTCCCTCTCTTTTTCTCTCTCTTATTTTATTTGTATTAGGATCCTTAGATTAAAATAATAAAATAATAAAAAATTGGGAAGAAGGTATTTCTTTAGTGGCCTAAATTGATTAACCAAACAACTTGGGTGTAATCACGATAATATTTTGAGGGGCAGCACGGGGTGGGACGGGTGGGAGGGGCCGGCGCGGCACGAGCAGTGAGGCGGCATGGTCACGGGAGGACGACCGGGGGGAGCAGGCACAGGGTGGGGAAGACCGCCGCGAGGGAGGGGTTGTGGTGGAGCCGGCACGGGGTGGGGAAGAGGGGGCACGAGGGGAGCCGGCACAGGATGGGGAAGACCGCTGCGGCAAGGGAGGTGGGGAGCCGGCACAAGGTCGGGGAATGGTGGGGGGGCGGGTAGCCGACACAGGGTGGGAGAAGACCGCTGCGGCGGGAGGTGAGGTGGGGAGTCGGCGCGGGATGGAAGGGGCACATTGATACACTTCGATAATTTGGAGGTCTAATTGAGACATTTTAAACATGAGGGGTGTAAGTAAATTAAGTAAACTTGAGAAGGTATCCATGTAATTTTTCAAATTGAAATCAAAGATAATTTGCCATTTCGAAAAAGTAAGACATCATGTGAGGGTCATGTGACAGCATTCCTTTAACGGAGATGGACGAAAGGGGCACATTGATATACTTCGATAATTTAGAGGATCTAATTGAGATGTTTAAACTTAAGGGGTGTAAGTGAAATTGAGATAAACTTGAGGGGTGTCTGTGTAATTTTCCTAAAAAATTCATATTTTAAATTAATTCTAACCACTGTGTCAGTAAGTCTTCATGTACCACCATTTTCTATTCATGCATAGCCCCTTTCCTCTCCCATCTGTCACCTATAACCACTAGATTTTACAATTTCCTACCCTTATTTCACCTTCTACACATGCATTTGCACGTATACTTTTACCAGTGTATTCTCAGATTCAAAAAACTTTCCTTTTTGATATCCTTTAATATGACCACCTTTTAAATAAATTTTATTCATATTCTCTAATTATTTTACCTTTGCTCTATTTCTTGATTTACATTTCTATGGCTTTTTCTGTATTAGAAACTTGCATGTGTGATTTACATAATAGGGAAAGTCTAGAATGTGTGTAATTAGACTCCATCGATAGGAAGACAAAGAAATTAGAATATTGCAATAGCAAATATAGAAAGAAAGGGTAAGGTTGCTCTTAAAAATCGAAAGGAGTACTCTCAACAAAATAGTAAAAGAAGAGTTGTGGACTACTTGTGCATAGGTTGGGCCCAAGGTCAGTGGTACCATCTAAACTGTCCGATTTTGGGCATACTGAGCCGTACTAGGGGGCCAAATGGATACGGTTGCATCCACCAAATTCGAGAAACTATCAAGTGCAAGGGAGAGGGAGAAGGGGAGAGGAAAAGAGGGGGCGAGAGAGAGAGGGAGGGAGGGGAGGAAGAGAGGAAGGAAGGGAGGGTAGAGAGGGAGGAAAAGGGGAGAGAGGGAGGGAGGAAGGGGGCAAAGAGGGAGAGAGACACAGAGGGAGGGGGGAGAGAGGACTTTCGGAGCCCTCTCTCAGAATAGGGGTGGAGCCCCTACATCAAAAAGAAGCAGGGGCTTCTCACCTTTGTTCTAAGTGAAAAAAGGGGCCCTTGTCTTGGCTTCACTT
>KE504824.1:0-17326 GCA_000441515.1 Elaeis oleifera
CGCCGATCACTGTAGAATATCGGTCAGTAGCGGAGCTCAGTGAGCACTGTAGAAGGTCGGTCGGAAACGGAGTCTAGAGGGCACTTGGAGCAATCTGATAGGCGACTGAAGAACCCATCTTGGAGAAGCACGGATAGGTGCCACCTGTCGAAAACTTCGACTGAAAATATTTTATACCTAACAATATATATATATATAAAGATAGAAAACTCATATTTTTACTACTATTATCGATACCATTGCTATTGCTGTCACCCTTGCCATCACTATCAACAGTAAGAATCTCCACCACACTACCACCACTTACATCATACTGCACCACCGCCATTGCTGTAGTTATATTTTAAAACAATCAAATATATTTATATTCTACATATAGAAAAAAATAGAAATTGAATCTCTATTCTTATATTTCTGAAGACTAAAAAGTTTAAGTATTGACAAATGGCACCTACACTTTTAGCTGGATTATTTCATTGCACACATCTAAGGCATAAATAACATCAAGAACCACATTAGAAGATGGTTTTAAAATTCTAAATTTGATGCTGTAAGCCATTTTACATATGTGAGAATAATTTAACAAGTAATAACCTTTAATTATAATCTGTCAAATGTATAGGGCATGGTCAAATAACAATATACACGTGGTTATGTAATATCTGATATTTAATACTAAACCCATAGAAATACAGTGATTCATATGCCAAATCTAGAATAAGAGAGGTGTCAAACCATCATGACAGTTATACGTTACAAAACATGCATAAACTCTCTCTTTGGTTGAACTATATCACTACAGGGCCATATTAAATACTTGCTCTAGTCTCTAGGCTTAAAAAGTTTCATATTAAACTTAGTCACAAGGAATTCTTGTATCGTACCCATCAACAATTCATGATATCCATCCATGTAAATCTCACCATTCTTGGAGGTCATGTTAGTTTTAACAAAGGCTACTGGTGATTATGATCGAATGGTATGCTTCACTAAAACTTTAATCCATGATCCTCTTGACCTTCACCTTCCAAGGCAATGAGAATGTTGGCCTAGTGGCCTACCACTTTGTCTAGAAAAGGCGAGGGGTGTTGAATACATGGGTCCATTTCACCTTTCCGCCACCTTTCCTTCCAGAAGCAATTCTATAAAAACAGAAGAACCTGCCTGCCTTTTCCTCCATTATTGCTTCCCTCGGTTGGCATCTCTTCACCCTCTTCTCGAAAGGTGGCTCCCACAGACCACAACGCTAGAACAAACAGTCTCAACCCCATATCCACTGTCACATGTTGCAGGAGCCAATCCATACTAGCATTCATATAGGCAATACCAGTAGCACCTGCCTCCTCGGAGTCAGGATCCTCTGTGGTGCATGTTTTGCTCTGTAGATAGCAGTGCATATTTAGATGGGCAATGCAATACGTCGCCCATATCAAAATGGCGGCTATCATCCATCTCTCAATCCATTGTGTTTGGCATGCTAACACGATAGACTTCACCCATCCATTTTTGAGATGGGCGATGTGTTATCGATCCAAACATGGTGATGTAAAAGAGGCACGCAAATTTAGTATTCATGCTGGCAATTTGTTTATAAACATCTGATTGGGCTCCCTTCCTTTTGATATTAAGCTATGATCTCTCTCCTCTCGAATTTCCACGAAGTGACTTGGAACCTAAGACTAGGTTGTGGAGGTGTCTGTTGATATCAGAAACTATGAGAAAACTATATGTTATTAATTTGGTATCCCTGCAGCCAAGTCTGAAAGAATTTTTTTCCTGCCAAATCCATGTGGGCCAGTAATATGCTGTGGTTGTTTGATATTATTGTTGTTGTTTGATATTGTTATTGTTGTTTGGTGTACAAGAAGCTTGTTAACAGTTATAAGAGAGCACTATTTCTGTTGGTTGAATTTTCACTTATGGATTTAGAGAAGCCAATTAAGTGGTTAATTAATTAGCAGGATATTATAGGGGAGGAATTTGATGGGATGTATGTTTCGAGCTAAGTACACTGTTAAAAGTTGATAGGTTTAATATTAGACAGAATTTAGTAAATAATTGTTTTAGCAGAACTGCAGTTATAACTAGAGCTTAGTTATATCAGGTCATACAACTGCCACACAAGAACTTAACAGTATTAATTTAACAACATCCATTTTTGTGCAGCTAATTGGTTGACAAGATAAGTCCTTCAAACCATATCAAATCCAGAACAGATTACATTTATTAATTCTGAAAAAGTTTTACCAAGCACTCTCTCCTAACCTCCTCCATCCATTGTGGCAAGGGTATCATGTCAAGAATTCTGACTGAATATCTAAATTTGGACTGGCACTCTCTCTCTCCTAACCTCCTCCACTCATTCTGGCAAGGGTATTCATATAAATTGCAGAAGTTAACAGTTGATCCACTTTATTGGAATAAAGATGGATGATGTCACTTGAGATAAACATGAAAACTTCATGATATGTCTTGTACCCCAAGGGAATGAATTCCCAACAATCCTAATTGCATGAAATTTCTAGAAGAGACTATAAATATTATTCCCAACAACTATTTATTAGTTTTACAACTCTGTTCCACAATTAATCAGAAAGGTTGTGTCAAATAGAATTGGTTAGTCTTTTATAATCTATCTTGTACTCAAATTGGGGTGGTCGAGTACTCATATTGCATATCAGCAACAAGGTGTAAATCTATAAATTAATTTTATTTTCCTTCCCAGCCTCTACTACATCAAGACAAGTAATAAAAGTAAAGGAGAAAATCTACTCTCAAGAAAAAGAGAAAATTATTCCCAGACTTTAGGTCCTATATATAATTTATGCATGAATTTTATTAAGACTATTCCAAAATTAGTTACCAAACAAAGAAGAAAATTTTCTTTGAATTTGTATTTATTCCAAATCATTCTTATAATATTTCTTCTGCATTTGCTTTTTTTTTTTTCCCTCCTTTTCTTTTTTTCAGCTAAGCCACATGAACAGTTAAAGGGTAATCAGGTTAATAGCCTTCCCAACATTTTAGAATGGAGATTGATTGGGTTACTGGGTGACTTACTGATCTCTTCAATAGATTTAGGAACTAGCAGTGAAGGTATGAAGTTTTAATTTTTCTTCTCTCTATATTTATACTTGTAGTGTTATTCGTTAGTTTGGATATTTTCTTTCATAATACATATTTGTTATTTGTATTGATGCATGGTTTTTATGCTTTTATTTGAAGATAGACTTGCATATCATAGGTATTAGTACAGATTTGAACATATGAATTAAAAGTCCTACCTTTTCTCTGTAATATACTAGTCACTCAAGGTTTAAGTCTCTAAATTATTAACAAAATAGGAATTATTAACAAATGAACACACTGATGTATTTTAAAATAAATATTAAAATATTTTGAATTACTAAGTGTTATTGGATAATGGTTATGAATAATTTATGTACCATATCTGACTAAAAGGTTTAAGGAAAACTGTTATGATATCAAAGTAGTTGTCTCCTATAAATAAATTACAAAAAAAATGATTGCAAGGATTATGATTTAGCTTCAATGGTTAATTACTAAGCAAATTGATACTCCCGGTATAAAATTTCTGGCTCTGCGCATGATGTTATGTATTATATAAACTTGTGCTGATGGAGCCCATTGATGGTTTCTCTATCACATATCATTATGCGACAATGCATGTGGAAACACCAAGGCTTACCAATATGTCAGATTAACCATCACAAGGAGCAGTTCTTTATGTGGCTCCAGCTAGCATTGCAATGATGCAGATAGGGGGCACAGCTACTGTAACCATGAAAAATCTCTCTCTAAAATCACCATTTCTATAAAGAAAATATTATATGCTGGTTGCCTTTTTTTGGTAACAATATACTGGTTGCCTTTACAGAGCAATTTATAAATGAAATTCTCACAACTAGGATTATAGAGGATTGCAATCTGTATTAACCATGATTCAACTACTACGGTACTGACTACCAGGATGAGGAGCAACGCATGAGCTATATAACTTTTCAGATTCAGATCTCTGTTACTAAAGCATGAGCTCTTGTAACTCTTGTAACTTTTTTGTACAAGATTGCTGTGCTACTGAAGCATGTCTTATGCTTTAGTAACAAAGAGATCTCAGAGAAAAAAGTTACCCAGCTCATGTGTAACTTTCAAAAGGTACTAGTTGCAAGGCAAGCAACAGAAAGTTACAGTTCAACTATGCAAGCTTTTGTGAGGTTCTTTGTTAAGCTACAGTGCTAAGAATCCCAATCCTTCCTTGATAATTCTTTTCTTGCTTTAGATGTTCTGAATATTCGCAGTTATGGTTATGTGAGGCTAATTTTTTTTTTCTTTTCTTTTCCTTTAAACAATAATGTTCTAAGGGTAAAGCAGATTCTGTTTCTGTATGATAGGGCTGTCGGTTTGCATAGATCAAAGTGCAAATCAGGCTTTATTTAAATGTAATTGAACCAAGCTGGAACTCTAATATAAGCTCGAAATCCATTTCAAGTCAAATTAAAATGAATAGGCTTCAATAAATTTTACATCTTATATATTCAAGCCAGTATAAATCAACTGTTGAATCTAGTTCAATAGTTGAATTTCACATTGAAGTGGGGCTTGTTCCAGTGGTCACACCCCTCTGCTTAGCAACCAAAGATTCTGGCTTGATTCTTGGATGGTGCATCTCCAAAAATCTGGATCTGGTTGTTTATAGTGAAGGTGCATCTCTCCCTCATCTCTTTCTCTCGCAAAGAAAGTCATCTTACTTGGATCAACAAATGATGGAAAGGAAGATTGAGCTCGAGAACTTGCTTTAAGCTCAAATCAGAGTTTGATGCAAACTAGAAATTATTTTGGCTCCACGTAAGATGATGCGTGTTATTGAAATGACTCTTTGTTGGCTTGGCTTAAGATTCTGGTCAAATTAGACTCCATTAAATAATAAACATATTGAAATTAAGCTCAAACTTCAGCTTTGATTTTAAGGTAAACAAGCCAGTTTGATCAGATTCACAGTCTATTAAATTTGCACATATGAAATCTAGTTTGGCAAAATAATGGAGAGAAAGCCAACTAAGTTGTAGCCTACTGAATTCATCCATCCTTCACATAAGAGGAGGTTCTGGATTTAAATTGTGGGACATCATTTTGTTTTAAGTGTATTTGACCAAGATAATACCATTATACGATGCTTCCACAGTTAATTTTCAGGAAAAGCAATAGAAACTATTCCTTGTTATCTTGCAACATTGTTTTCCACAAAGTTCACCATCAGTCATTCCAGCAAATTTTGCATATAGATATAGGCGAGTAGAAATACCACACAGCCACTGGTAGACTTCTCCATTTCCTGGGGTCATGCTTCCCATCACATCAAGGATGGCCTTCTCTTCCCCTTAGAAAGCAACATGTGCTCACCATCCATCAAGAGCTGACCCATTAATTCCTAGTGACCAGCAATGGAAGCCAGCGGTGACTCGGAGACCGACTTGGATCCCATCACTGGGCATGCCATCCTTACCATGGAGGAAGAAGCAGTCGTCGATGAAGATGACACACAGTCATGCACCCATGAGCCACATGACAACATCCACACCAACCACAACTTCAACAATGATGATGCTGTTTTTGATGATGAAGATGACGCTAACATGGAGGATGAAAGTGTGATGACATGGTCACTGGAGGAGATGATGGGATTAGAGAAGGAAGGAGTGGTTGATTCTACTGAAGAGGACCGGGTATTCTGGGAGACTTGTTTGGCTTGTGGCTATCCATAGATATTTTCTTATCAGTAGCATTTGAAGTGTGTGTTAGACTCTGAATTATTTACTTCATTACTATTTTCCTCCTCTGTCCGCTTCAATAAATGGAAGTAGGTTCCTCTCGTCGGTGCCTTGGTTTATATATCACTTTGTTTAAGTTGGGAGTGGAAGATTTTATGGTAGGGGATTGCAGCTGTAAGTTTTAGGGAAAGCTAAAATTATGCATATAGTTGATGAAGATCATGCCTTTATTTCTTGTTTGTGTTCCCAAAGGAGCTTTCATGATAAGCATCAGAGAAGAAAAACGTGTCCTGCCTACATATATATTTTTGTGGTGTACTTAACTCTCGTGTAGATTTGCTGGGCTTGTTCATCATTTACCTCTGAATTTTATCTTTTGATCCCCTTCAGCTCTTTTAATATTTTGAAAGAAGGAAAAAAGATGGCCGCCTTTTGTTTCACTTGGGGTCTTTCACTTACAAAGTTATGATAAGCATAGACATAATTTCAAGTAAAATATTGCCCTTCTTTCAGTTTGTAATGGATTTTATTTCAGAGTTGAGAAGAACTTTGATAGGTCGCCACATGGTTATTTGATCGTAAACCTTGTAACTGGTGAGATTATTTTCTTTCTTGGAAATTGTCTTTTCACCTTTTATAGCAGGTGAGTTTTTCTTTGTCGCCTTCCTATAATTGTCTTTGCTAGGCATGCAACATGATGGCTAATTACAAAGTTCAGAATTAACCAAATATTAGTAGCTCATGGATTGGTCCATAGAAACTTACCTGGAAATTGCCTTTTCACCTTTTATAACTGGTGTGTTTCTTTTTTTTTCCGCTTTCCTATAATTGTCTTTGCTAGGCATGCAACATGATGGCTGATTACAAAGTTCAGAATTAACCAAATATTAGATGCTCATGGATTGGTCCATAGAAACAATGCTGTGCAAAGGAGATTAGGCTTGCCTTGTTTTAGAGGCATTTTATTTTAAAAAATTAAGGAAAAAATGTAAAAGAGAAAACTTGATCATATCTACCTATCTATCTATCTATTTATTTTCACCTTTTATAGCAGGTGAGTTATTATTATTATTTTTTCCTCTAATTGTTTCTGCTAGGTATGCAACATGACGGCTCATTATAAAGTTCAGAATTAAGCAAATATCAGTAGCTCATGGATTGGTCCATAGAAACAATGCTTTGCAAAGGAGATTAGGCTTCCCTTGCTTTAGAGGAATTTTTCTTAAAAAAGAATATCTATCTATTTTATATGTATATATTTGTTTTGATCTCTTTCTATCCTTTCATATCTGACTCAATTTCACATGAAATCACATGAGACAGTTGAACATCTAACAAATTAATGTAGCCAACAGTTAGTCATCCTGAATCCTATTTACATATAGCAAGTGTCCGACCTGTATAAATAACAGTATATTGATAGCTGGTCCCTCCATTGACCAGACAATAATTTTTAGTCCCTATTGATAATGTCTTTAATGTGTGATGTAGTTCCCTTCATGTACGTGAAAACATGGTAGCTAGCTCCCGGTAGAACTTTTGGCATATGTTTCCACAGACGAAGGTATCGGTTTACTTCGATGACTAAATTCATCGCCCTGGTTAAAATCATCTGCTTCCATCAACCATATGATATGCAAGCATGCAAGGAAGCTTGTGAAGGACAAAACAGATCAGGAGTCTATGAATGGGATCAGTTGATGAGTCATTTAAGAAAATATTAATTAAAAAAAAGCTAAAACAATCGACAACTCTCGAACACAACCTTGATTAAAATCAGAGCAAGCATTCGTTTAAGGGTGAAGGGCTCGTTGCCTAGCCAGGCTCTCTGTAACCCTAATTTTTTAAGGTCTCTATTTTAGAGAGACTGCAAATTGATGGTTAATCCTTAGCCATTTTATGTTTAGTCCCTTGCACAAGGTTAAACCTGTATATATACACAACCATACCTCTTCCATACACAGTTATGCACGGGTCAGAGATCAAACACAATATATCCATCTCAACCAAGGAGCGGAGTGGAAATAAAATGTTTGGCCTACAAGGACTAAACATAATACAGAAGTTAGTTCCGCTAATAATTTGCACAATGGTGTTCTCCCCGCCCATGCTCATGTATTCCCAAGGCAAGTGAGGCCTTAATGCTGAACCAACAATATGAAATTATGAATTATGCACAAGAATGGGTTATTAAGCTCACAGAAGAAGATACATTTAACAGACAACATGCATATATTAACTATAAACAATACAATCCATAAGTTATCGTAATTCAACATTTCTAATTCTGAAACACTATCAGTTTTTTGACCATGGTTTGATCACGGTTACAACAATAATGACGGCAATTATAAGAAGGATAAGTATAGCTATGCACATACATTTTCGGGAGTTCTTCTGTAGCCTCCGTGCCTTTTGCAGAGCATTTACTCCAGAATGAACATAGCCTTCAGCATTTACAACCTGCAGGAAACATACCACAGTTGTAAAAACACAAGGGAGAGCTTCCCCTTACAAGCATGTGAACTTTACTCATCCCTGATTCTACCATGAAAAATGAACAAACATGGTGCACCAGGAATGTAATAAATGACTCCGTTCCGATTATGAAGATTAATGATATCTATCATAGATATCCAGTCCTTGTCAAGAAGATGACATCATACCTGGGATTCGATGTTATCCAGCATGTCACCTTGTGCCTCAACCAACACTGCCATGTCAAGGAAAATCTATGCAAGAAATTGGATTAGATGGTTTCTATAAGTGGCAACAGAGCATGAGAAACAGCATCAGCAGGAAGGAAAAGGAAAGTATAGCACAACATAAATTAAGGGATCAATCTTTCGAGTAGTCAACCTCCCTTCAGATTCCGAAAGGACAAGCATGCTGGAAGGACAGAACTCATAGACCACATAAGCAGACACATCAAAATTCTGTGTCCTTTCAAAATACAGCTTAATTTTCTTCCTCCACTCTTTAGCTAAATATCATCTCTTTTAGAAGGGATTCCTCATCCATGGTTTGAAGTTTGATCCAATAATGAATACTCTGAACCCGAACATGAGAAGTTTCAGTTTCAGACAAAACTAATAAGTGGAGTTGGTGTGGGGGTTCTGGCTGGAACTAGTTTATCATTTCGTTATATGTTGGGATGTCATTTCTCGAAAATAAAGTAAGATCTTGCAAGTTTGAGATAAGTTGGAAGAATTGCAAACTCAGGTTCCCAAGAGTTTTGCAGAAAAGTAATTTTTTCTGGTGTATGCCTGGCGATTCTGAAACTCAAATCTCATAAATAAGACTATTGCCATTTGTTAGATTGCAATCAAACAGCAAAATAATATATTATATTGAGCACTTAAAGTTTAAAGAAGATCATTTTTACTTATCTCAGCATGAAATCAAAGCAATATAAAAGTTCTACATAATATTTTGAAATAAGGGATAATCCGCTTTTCTCAACTCATATCAGTTTCTTATCATTTTTATTTCCCTATTCTAATTGACAAATTTTGATTTCTTTATGACTTTTTACCAAAATTCCCAAAAATAAAGCAGAAATTACAAAATTGCCATCATTGCAACTAATATAGTCTGGTCAACTTTGTAATTTAGGATCACAATCGATGGTATCAAATTTCAGAGTTTAGGCAGCTTGCGCTGCATCCTGGTTACTAAAATGTTGAGGATTAAACTCTTTATTTTTTTTGTAATTAGTGGTCGAAGTTAGGGCTGCTTAGATTATAATATGATAAGTCAGCCAGCTCATCAGAAAATAATCATATTTGGCTCCCAAACTTAGACATAATAAGATTATTTTGTCGGGTCAGGATAACTTAATGTGATCTTTTGCATTTTCTGAAGTGGAACTACCTGCTGTAAATCAAGAAGTTTCCTCTCTATTTCTTTAACAGTGTCATGACGCTCCTGGATTTCTGCAAGGGTGTCCAGTACCTGCAACCGGAAGGAAAATACACTAGCAGTCCAGCCTGTCTATGGTCTTGTCAAGATTCATGAGGGATGCAGTCTAGAAATAGACATATGTGAAGTTTTTGCATGTAATTATGATGTAAATCCGACTCAGAAACATGTATACTGATGTATCAGAAAAACCTGGCCACGTCCTTGCTCCTGAATTGCTCTCTGAAAAATTTGCTCACTGTTTCCAGATTCTATCAATTGGTTAATTGTCTGTTAATTTAAAGCAACCATACAATAACATCAATATAAAATTAGCAGTAGGACCAACCAAACTTTAGGCCTTTACAAAGAACTACCTCACCTCATCATCAGCATGATTGCCTGTCACTGTTCTTATGGAAGTCCAGAAGGAAAATAAAACAGATAGTGAGTAGAGTAGCTAAAAGAAAACCTACAAAGATAATCTGTAAATTCTACAAGAATATTTTGATTTTTGACGAGCGTGAGAAACCTGTAAAAACCCTTCTTTCAACAACCTCCCGGTATTCTTGCTGGATTTTTTCTCTCAGAGCCTGCATCAAAAATTTGTATGTAAGAAACTGAGAATATCATTTAGTGACTTGAATTAAAGCTTTCTTGGTAATTATTAAGAATTTATCACCTTGCATGCTTGAAATCAGGATAATAACTTTCTCTAGATTCTTATCCCTTATCATTCAATTTAGGAACAATTTTAAACCTCCTTCTTTCTTTTAGGTTTGGTTGAATGGTTCCGTTTCAATTCGCTAATTTTGCTAAAAGCTGCCCCCGATAGAAAACCTCTAAAAAAAGGTTTGAGTTCATGTTTTCCTCACTTGCACGTCTTCCTTAATTTCATTTTTGTGAGAAGCAAATGGAAATCAACCTCTGGAGCTTAGATCATGGTCTAAATAGTTTTGTTTGGAAACTGCTGAGCAAATTGTTCGGAAATTTTTCTTCAATTTTACCAGAAGTAAATACTGTGGAGAAATGTTGCAATAATCATGCCTGAAAGAAAATACAAGGTCCAAAGGGATCAGAAAAGAGGCTAGTTTCCTGATCAAGGTGGCTAAGTCTAAGTACCTAAGCATTGCTGGAGTTCCTTAGTATGTTTGAAGCAACAGCAGAACCTTAAAATGATACATGGACACGCACCTGCGGTCCAACATACCTGAGCACCAGAAACACACATGCATGCAAACATACCCATATGTAATCGCTCATTTATGCATGTATATAGTTGTGCCTTATGGTGCTTGTAAAATTGTGGAAGGAGAGAGCTCGAGGAAGGAGAGAAATTCCTTAGTTACCTGAAGTAGAAGCAGTTTTGGTCTGGTAGTGGGGAACTATAGTTTTAGAAAATATTCAAGGAATCACCTAGAAAGGGGTCCTACATTCTAAGGGGAAAATTCAGGCTAATAGGAAATTCCATTTGATTGGAGTGCAAAAGACAGACTAATGCGCCATAGCAACAAATCCACCATAACAAGCTCTGTCCCAAAAGCAAGAAAGAGAACAGTAGTTCTTAATAGTTTATTAAGGAATCAAACAGGATTTATGGCATTAAAGAGATCCCACATCTTGAAAAATGATTTCAACTCGTATAGCAAGCACAACTGCTAGTAGACCAAGATAACATGAATTCCTTCTAAACTTCTGTGATAAAATCCTCACAGGGGTTCCACATGCCTGGCTTAACTCTTAATTGGGCCATTAAGGTTAGAGGTGGATTGAATCCTTCTATTGATAATGTATCTTGAAAATGTTCCGGACAATTTTACTATTAAAATTCAAAGCAAACATTTACAAGAATGGGACAAACTTTATGTGCCTGTTTGATGGTTGTCGATGAACTAATATCAACAAGAGTTAGATATATTTGGTGAATATGTTCCACATTGCCCTTTCACTGCTGGAGCATTACTTCATTTGCTTTGTTTGAGATTTTGAGTACATAAATACTTGGGCCAGAGGTTCCTCTAAAATGTAAAAACCTTCCTATAACCATGTTGCAGTGGAGATTTAATGCAAATAAATAAAATTTTATTGAATTGGTGACAAAAAAAAATTATGCAAAGTGTACACCCTTTGTTTTCTTGAGCAAAATGATGGTAAGCCCATCAGCTTCATCTCATTGAGAATATGAACAAAGAGAGCAAACGGGACAAAAGGGGAAAAAAAATCTGCTGAAGAATAAACAGTGCACATCTTAGTCAGGTGCCAACCTAGCAGAATTGGACAATGCATGGTTTCTTTTTTGGGAGGGATATGAACAGGTAAAAGAGAAGACAAGATGGATCAATAACTTCACTTCTTTAGGTGATAAAAAGTCTATGTCATCATTCATTTTGCATACCAATGCATTAGGAAAAATGGATGTTAAAAAGCAGAATACACTGTTGAATTGTTCAAATTTCAAATGCCTAAAAGAAGAGTAAGGCATGTCACTATCCTTAAAACTTCATTTACTTGATCTACTGATTTGTTCTTAGTTGAATCCTCACATGACCTACCATCTTCTGTGCTTTAAGGTGATGACTCCTCTGTGTTGCTTTTATATGTTGACAAATAACTAAATGATTCTTGTGCTATGTCTAATGCCACATGCTGTTGTTAGGGATAGGATTGGGTCTTTTCATTGAGTAGACGCAAAAGGGATGTTCTCTATGGATATCATAGCACCTAACTTCCTATGCTCTTATTGATGATTGTTTGAATAGGGGAAACAAGGGAATTCTCCACTATCTTTCTTCTATTCGAGATTGGTTGGAGGTCCTAATGATAACTAGAAGCTTGAAACCATCAAAGAGGAGAAGGAAAGAAAGACAACACTCCAACCTCCATTTTTTTTTGTTACTCACTATGATAATAAATATAAAGGAGATCATTCTCCTAATCGCCTCTCCTCTAATCAAGACTAGATGGATGCCTTAGCCTCAGGGAGAAGAAAGAGCAAGACACATTTGCAGGATGCAACACTATGAACTCTAGGAACTCATGGCAGGGCACTCTTCTTTCGTTTGAAAGTTAAAGGAGTTTATCATGGAGTCAACTTTAAGAAGATTTTCAATGACAATGTGCTTATAATGTCAAAAGTTGGGCCATTGTGTATGTGAAGTGATTTGCTGATGAGTTGGTAGGAGAGATCTTTGTTTTGTAGAGTGATTCTTTTGCTCTTTACCTGGGAACAAATTAAGAAGAGTAATTTTCTGCAAGAAGTTCTGCTTAGGACCTTATCTTGCATGGTCCTGCTTCTGATTATCATTTACCACTAAAATTGATGGTGACACAGATCAAGTAACAATCTATTCAAAAATGCAATATATAATGTCATCATAAGTTTGCAAAAGTTTCTCTCTTTTCAGAAAATTTGTAACCATCTTGTAGTATCAGTACCAGTATTCTGTCCTGAATGCTGATCGATTTAATGAAAATTACCAACTAATTTCCTCAACATAGTTAACATATTACGCTATAATAATAAGAAAATTGTCTCATGAAATAAGTATAGAAGGAAAAAAAAAAGGCAATTTCCTTTATTTGCCTTCAAAATCATCTTTTGTTAGACCAAAATTTTTTCTGTAATTTTATCACCAGGTTCCAAGAAAGTAGAATAAAAAGATTGAGATTTACATGTGTCATCAGAAAATCATTGCTTTGTATGAATTATGGGGAATATATGCAATACCTGGAAGTCAGACATCCTTTCTTTCAACTTCTTTTTCAATGCACTGCACTCAAACTCAGTAAGTGAGGCAGATGTAACTGTCCAAGTACTTCTCATAATAAATATTTCAGAAAATGAACACCGATTTTGACATGAAATTTACATGGTAGTTGCAGTCCTAGATCGATCTATGCCTGATCCCTTTCCACATCCAGGCTTCTCCCTGTTGGCTTGATTCTGAAGTAAGAAATAAAGCCAGAAGTCAGTCAAATATAAGGTTTAATATGAAGTCAAATTCTCATACCTCAGATATAAGTGAAAAGTAGCCAAAAAAGTGTCCCAAGTGATTCAACAAAATGATTACCTAAACTTAATTATAAATGTTTAAATTAGTTAAGCCAGATAAGTCTTTCTTCTTCAACAGTAAATAATGTGAGTAAATAATGTGGTATAATCAGAACTTCTGTCAGAACTAATGTACGCTTAGCTAACTCAAAGTGAAGAATAGAGGCAGCATTAATTGAAATTTGGAAATATTCCCAAAAGAATCAATAAGGAAAATGTTCAAAAACGGTAATATTTTGCAGTGTGATATAGAAAATATTAAAGATCTTCACTAGAAAAGAGATCAAGAAAATAATATTCACAAGAGAAGCAACATAATACAAATAAATAGTTTAAATATTACCAGTGATTCATATCTTCAATTTCCATGGACTTTGAAGAAATTTACCAATTAGATAAGATGCAACAAAATGAATAAATGAAACATTAATCTGATGAAAGTTCTAAATAGTAAAAATTTATTGGTCAAAATAGAATTGTGAAAACTTCTCAGGATAGAAAAGAAGATAAAGCCAGCCCAAACAAGTCGATAGACGTTCTGATGTGCCTCATAAATTGAATTTCAGGCAAGATATTTCGTGACTATCATGTGAAAATATTAAAACTTTGAAACAGATCGCAAATTTCACTGCCTTCTCTTCTCATTATAACAGGCCAAGGATTGAAGCAGCATACCTCTTTGTCTAATTCTTCAACCTTCGATTTTGCTAGGCATGCAATTTTCCCAACTTCATCAATATCTCTCTCCATGCGCTGCTTGATGGCTGCAATCAGTTATGTACTAAATTGTACTATGGATGTCAACTAGAAGACAAAATTGAACCTAAGGAAGCATGCAGGTTCCCTTTAGAAGATCTAGCTAATGAATAACTATTGAATATCCATAATACCTTTCATGGCGGGTGCCTTGGTAACAGTTTTTGACTCCTCATTAGTATCCTGCATATGCAACCAAAAACTTACTGGCAGGAGAGACAACAGGCCATCATTAAGGAACAGTAACAGTCAGCAGATCTTTGCCATCTGAGCCCTAGAAGTACTTAATTTATTTATAAAAATAATTAGAATATGGAGGAACAATATTTAAACAGTCGCACAATAAAATGCAAAAAAGATCACAAATTAAGCATACCTTATATTGCAAGTCATAGAGACTTTATAAAAGAACAACCATTTACTTATCCGTAACCAAAGTAAAATCTTCAAACTTTAAAACCAAGCCAGTTAAACACTCCCAAAGTCACACAACCACTTATGGTAACAAAGTAAAACCTTCAGTCTTTCAGGTTCCAGCCCATTAAGCACCTCAAAACCCATGCTGCATTGCAGGTAAACTTTAGTTACGTGAAGTGGGTGACCAAGCAAATTCGGGTATGGGTACAAGGAAGCAGATCTCTTTAAAAAATTTTAAGACAAAATGCTTAGGAAGTGGGTGCAGGAATGACTCTGTGGAAAGATTCTGAAGCAGCCAAGCAGGTATGCAAGCCTAAGTGGAGTTTCCTGCTGCTAAGAACTATATAAAGGCTTTTCCTTGCAAATTAACTAAACAAAGGCTCTCACTCTCCTCAGTCTCCAAAAGGAAGATTTATGAAAACCTTCCAAAATAGTTTCACTTCTTTAACTAACAAAAGCATAAAAGAATGAACTCAGAGCTAGACAAGCTTCAATCAACACAAGCATGTCACTGTGGAAAGACTATTATGGTTCCATATGATCAACTATTTCTCCACCCATCCTGAAATCAGACTACAATCATTGAAAGGCTTATCCAACTCCAGGAAACTAAAATGAGGATCTATAAAGTTTCCCACATCAAAAACAATTGCCCAGGCCAAAAGGTAACCTCTATTTTGTTTATCTTAGGAAAGAACTTTACCTTTCTAACAAAATAATAACAATAATATTTTCGGAGCATCCAAGTCCTAGCCTATGCAAATTAGCACTTAGTGCATGAATGATTGCTAGTGCTCAATGGAAAGCCTTATAGGAGATTAACATAGTAATATCATGCTCAAACACCCTCCATAAAAATAAGAAATTAAATGCCAACACTATTACATTCTTAGATTCTATCATGATACGTATTCTTTATAAACCATATAACCTGTACATGCAGTATATCTGGATTTCTAATTTAAGACCTGGAATGGACTTGTATTTAATTAAAAATTAAGATCCACAAACAGTAATCAGATGATTTTTTTTTACAGATCAGGCAGGGTTGGTCAGACTAGCCAGACAAAAAATAGCTACCTTAATCATGCCACCATTTCCAAAATGCAGGAATTCCATATTGAGAAACAATGTGTTTAATCTAGTTGTGATCATGAACAGGTATTCATGGTGCATTGGAAGATTATTGAAAACTTGTAAGTGAAAATGGATAAGATCTTACACCTGTATTGAACAAAAACATAAATCTAATAAACTTTTGTGAACTGGAAATAACATAAACATCAATACCTGAAGCTTCTTCAATAGTTTTGAGAGCTTCTCAATTTGCTTGTCAATATCTTCAACCTAAGTCAGAAACAGAAAGAAGTATTAAGAGTACTGTACTGCTTAGTGGATGATATAGTCACAGCTGTACATACAGTTTGTCAAAAGAATAATGATAGCAGCCATCTCTCATTTAAGCAAAATGAAGCCATAGTTACCTGTTTGAAGAAGCCTTCCAACCCCAGTTCTCCAGAATTCATTGGAACCTGCGTTCCTAATTCAATATCTCCATCTCTAGAAGCTTCACCTCGAGAGAGCTCAAATGAGTCCTGTCAGACAAAACAATGAGAAGAAAAGATAAATTTCTTAAGCAGAACTAGGCAAACAAGAGAACAAGATTAAAAACAATAGGCAAGATCCACTTGGCGCAAATATCATTCTCAGAATAAACGATAGTTTGATGATATCTGTTCATTACTTTTTCAATTTCCCAATAAAGACAAATGATAGAAAGCACAAACACATAAATTGTTGTCATGTCACATACAAATTACTAAAATTCAATACCTGATCAAGTTCTAATTTTTGTACAGTATTAAGATCATTTTTTTGTGCAAATAATTGAAGAGAAATAAATCTTAAATGGAGTTCTTTAGAATGTCAAATGACATTAAAAGATGTTGTTACAACAATGCATAAAACTTGTTGTCATGCATAATATTTGCAAGAATCGACAAATCATTTTAAGACATGAGGGCATAAATAAATAAATAAAAGAGTTAAATATTGCAAAATAGTATCCACTAGTTTCCAACGAAGTTCAACATAGAATGGGTAGATATCAGGATATGAGGGCTTTCCATATTAAAAAGCATGTAATGGTTCATGTCTAACATTTTTTATGTTCACATGAGTTTCAAAAGCAAGAATGAAATTGTTGCAGGCAAGGTTCGCTGTGCCGATATTAGGGCCTAGACTAGTCGGCCAGTGGCATAGTTCGAAATGCCCCTGTGTTGTTCAATGCTGGGCCCGAACAACAAAGAGGGCAGGGGAGAGGGATAATGGGAGAGAGGAGGAGAGAGAGAGGTGAGGAGAGAGGGAGAGGAAAGAGAGAGGCAGTGGAGGCCACTGGAGGAATGTGGAAGTG
>KE504824.1:31511-43910 GCA_000441515.1 Elaeis oleifera
ATATTAATTTAATGATCTATATATTTTATTTATAGATATGCAAATCAAGCTTTTCATATGTTCTTGTAGGCTCCTGGCACATCAGGCACCCGTCGAGACGGCGGCACGTCACGTGGAGACAGCGACAACCATCCGTCTGCAGATTGACATCATTTTATTTTATTGTAGTCTTATATTTTCTGTATGCTTTTAGTTAGGTTGAACTCTTGATTGTAATGGACGATTAGTACTTTATTTTATTTATATAAACAATGTCTTTGGTTGGTTAAATTTGCTATTGAAGTTTGCTTTTGGTGTGAATGGTGGTGATTGTACAGGTTTATGTTTGAATAATTGATATAATTTGTACAGGAATGTATGTATTCTTTTTTTGTATATAAATTTGTATATTTTTTTTCTGTTAAAAAAATTAACGACGCTTATAAGCGTCGTTAATAGACTGATTAACGACGCTTATAAGCGTCGCTAGTGACTTAACTGCCGACGCTTCTATGGTAGAGTGAAGAACGCATTGTCATTAACGACACTAAAAAGCACCGGTAAATTTAATTTACGATGTTTTAAAGCGTCGTTAGAAATATTGTGATATTTTAAAAACGTCGGTATTTTCGTCTCCACTCTTACATAGGCGACGCTTTCGCGACGCTTTTGAAGCATCGTAAAGCTTATTTCAACGCTTATTAGCGTCGTAAAATGCCTTTATAACGTCGTCTTTATCATTTTACTGTAGTGACCGTTGAAGCAACATTGTCGATGAGATGCTCAAGATTCAAAACTTTTTCAATGCATTCAAAAATACGATAAAGATGAAGAGTGCAATTGGAGTATACTTACTGTGACCAATGGAGAGATTAGGAACAAACATAGTGTTGTAAATTGAGAATAAATGTGCATGCAAGCATGCATGTAGAGATTGGTTATGTTAATTTTATGCTTCAACCTCATGAATTATGGTGAATAACTTAAATTCTTGTAAAAGAAAATATGGTGTACCTTGTGACTGATCTCAAATGTGCTTCATTGAACAAAATATTTGATAAAACAAGGGATTTCTTTTAATATTTTGTGTGGAAGGACTCATGTACAAGTGAAAAGAAAAAGATCGGCAAAATTTTTTGTAGCTTAATGTTGGGGACTCCCATTAATTCACTAGATTAAGATTAATACATCCTTATACATCAGAAAAATATTTTGTTCTCTCCGGTACAAATGTCTCGCTATCCATCTATTATTTATTATTTCTCTTCCTTTCTTCTTCCCGTTTAGGTTCGACAGGAGAAAACAACTGAATTCATTGACACAACGATTGCTTTGGAACTCCTATCTCTCCTTCCATAAGCAGAAAAGAGTCAGACTATCAACCAACTCCTATTTTAGCTTCGACGTGATGTCCAATAACATAAAGTTGACATATGATACCTTGTCTCAAAGAACAAAATACAATAAAACTCAACAAGGACAATATCAATTCCTTTCTTTCATTTTTTTTTTCCAGATTAATGGTGGGAGCATTACTTTCAGAGTTCAAACTTGATCTCTCTCCCCAGTGGAGGCAGAGGAGAGAGTGCAAACCATCTAATAAGAGTCCTATTAGTGCTCTTAATCTTTTCCAGAAATTTTCGTGGGTCACTAAGCTATAATAATACCATACTAAAAAGAGGGTTGCACCTTCTGGGACTATCAATTTTTCCCAAGCATGAAATATTATTTGATTCACAAACAAAACTTCAATATATACAATTGTACAGTTTTGGAAAGAAAACAAACGCATAGCAATTTCTCTAGCTTTTCCTTTCATATAAAGGTATTTGAGATAGTTCTCGTTGCCCTTGGGAAAGATTTTCACATATATCAAGATTCTTATTTTCAATACACATATATTCTAAAATTTATGTGTTCAAGCTTTGCAAATGGGTCGGGTCAGACTGAGTCATGAGTGACCCTGATCCGACCACATCCCTTGATCGGGTCTTAATGTTGGATCCAGGCCCAACCCAATTAAAATCGGATCGGATCGGATCTGGTTGATAATCAAAGTCTGCTCCATTGGATCATTTAAGTCGGATCGGATCCATATATAATTTAGTCTCAATCTAAAAATTTTGGATCTGGCTCAAATCCAAAATCTGATCGCGTCTTGTTTGTATGATAAACCAATATATGCAAAGTTTATGATAAAAAAAAATAAATATTATTTTATCTTATCTATTATTTATAATAATTTCTCAAAATCTGACAGTTAAATTGAATAAATTATATAAAAATAATAATATTACAAGAGCATTTGAAATTCTAATCGCATTTTATTTATTCTATAGTTTACATGTTCGATTCAATACTGAATTCGGATCGGATCAGATCCGAATTCAATAAATTTAAATCCGACCCGAAATATTGAACGGGTCCTCGACCCGACCCCACCGTCCTTTAAAATGAATTGGATTGGGTCTAAACACTCTCTTTTTTTTTGGTTGGGTGTGTGTGCGTGTTTTGGGGTGGGTTGTGTGGTTTTGTTTGGAGGGTGGTGGGGCGGAGTAGTTCTACAAATCTTTGATTTTGCTGCATGGAGAAACATGGAGGTATAGGTTTTATTTTAGTCCGAGAGTCATATGGATTGCATAATAGTTACTAAAGATGGTCAGAATATGCTTCTTACAGTATCTGCTTACTGAAGATTTGGAATTACAGTTGCAAGTTCCATCTGAATTAAATAGTTACAACTTAAAAAACAAAGCCGGCCATAGGTTTCTTCCCAAGAAAGATCCTTGAAACAAGAAACATATTACAAATAACAGAGAATAATCCGTCTGATGGTTCTGATAGAGGATAGTGGCAATTTAAATATATAAAGGAAAGAAACTAAGGATGATGGCCTTTAAATAACTGTAAAGGATGTTCTTAAGATAAAGATGAATCATCAATCATCTTGATCCACTCACTACTTGATATTTTTCCTTCAAATCAATTTATTAGGCTAGAAAAATTTAAGTCATTTACTAGTGAAAATCCAGCAACCCTTTTTACTCAATTTTAAGTAATTAAGATTGCTAAAAAGTAACCAAATCTCCTTTTAATTAATCACTTTATGCTTAAAACATATCGACCATACAACACACTCCTGGGCCCCAAATCTAAGAAAGGTAAAGAAGCAGAAGAGGAGAAAGTAAATTATTTTATGATTATATATTAAAATTTGATTGGTCAACCACATTAATGAAAAAATAAGAAACATTATACACTGTCAAATGCTCTGCTACAGTTCACCGTGAGTGAGACAGTCACTAGAGCGGTTCATGAGCCAAACAGCTTACCAGGCCAGTTCAAGACGGCCCTGGATCTGGATTTTACGCCCAACAGACCAGGCCAGGCCTAAAATTGAAGCCTGCCTCTTAAACGGGTTGGACTAGATTTTTGGTCAACCCGGCCCGAGGCCGATCCTCTCCTCCGCATCCTACACCATTCTCCTCATCATCATCCTCATCCTCCTCCCCCTTCCTCCACCATCGTCCTCCTCCATCTCTCCCCTTTCTCCCCTCTCCTCTCTCCCCTTTCTCCCCTCTTCCTTTCATATCTCATATCTTCTAAATTAAAAAAAATAAGGAAGACTGAGACCTCGTCTGAAACCTGAAGCCCGAATAAGTATCGAGCAGAGGCCTGGGAAATAGGTCCGAAGGCCGGACTGGACTAATTTTAGTTCTGTCTTAGGTTAAGCTCGCTCAGCACCCGATGAACAGGCGTAGCAGTCATGTTCCATTCTTTTGATGAATTAACATACTCTATTAAAATAGAGACAGAAAGACAGTCTTCCTGAACTGGTGTAAAGATCTAGCTTGCAGGGTATGCTCACATTTTGACATCGCAGCTGTAGCCTAGCAATAAAACAGCAACTTTTTAAACAAATGCTATTCAACAAACCACATGCTTAAAATGCAGAAGGCAAGTGAAACTTGATACATCAGTCATGAATATTTCATCAGCTTCATGAAAGAATAAAGGCATGATTCGAAACAATAACGATGGTCAATGTCTAATCAGCTTCAGTGGAATCAGCATTCCATAAATCGGCCATGAATATTTCATCATTCATGCAAGATCCCAACACATAATTTCACATAGGAAGCTGATCTTTAAAATTCGAACGACAGGTGCAACATAGCCACGTGAGATTTCACAAATCTGAATGAGTAAATACTTAAGAATAATAATTGCAAGGGATAATTATATGATTATAATTCAACTAAATAGAAGACCTTGTATTAACTCTGCAAGACAGAATAAACTTAACATCTCAAGCGGAAGCAGCCAGGGATTCGATCAGAAGCTGGTAGCCCTCAGGGACTGTTGCTTGCCTCTGTACACACTCAGCCAGTGCTGGGACGTCAGCATTAACATCTAAAAACCTGGAAAGTAGAAGCAGAAAGTGAAAGTCAGAGATTCGTTTCACAAAGGGGAGATGCTTTGTCCTATCCAGGTGGTTCTTCAGAGCCTTCAGTGTTACAGTAGTAATTCGGTTCTCTATAGGAAAACCCGATGACAGTGACCCCTGCATATCAAAATTGTGGGAATGCAGAGATTAGTTGTTTTATGTTAAAAAGACAATCAACGAGCAATATCTACACATTATTAAAAAGCATAAATTTAAGTAAGAATGCGGTGAATAACCAGCATGCATCTGGGATTTTTTTTAATTTGAAACAAAAAGGTGGAGTCTTCACTAATATTTCCATTTTACACTATCAAATTACTTAAGCTACTACGATTTGCATTTAAGAGACAGACTTATTAGAGTAATGCAAATGTCAAAGGATTTTCTAACTATTAGCTTCAGAAGCCAGAAGTTCCTTGTTAATCTGTAGCATAAATGAACATTCTGCTACCACCAAAGGAGCAGTTCTGGTGGCTCTCTTTGAAGATGATTGGTGTTAATTGATGGTAAGTTTTGGAAAGTATCCAACAAGTTTCGGAAAGTAATTTATACAAGAATGGCTACAACGATCTTATACCTCTGCATCAAAAAAGGGTTACACAAACCAAGACAAAGGAAATACACGATTCATAGGAGTGCACATCAGAATGAAGTGTTGGTCAATTTGGTGATGAAAAGAATAAAAGCAGTTGCAGATGTGCTTTTGCAAGCATCATACAATAGTAGATTAAAAGCTTCAAAGAACTGGTCAAGGGATAGTTTGGAAAAGGTCAAGAAAGTTCTATAAATGGCGTAAACACCAGTCATGCTGTCCATATTGTTCCTTCTCAGCAAAAGTTGACGACTATAACCATTTCTGGCCACAATAAAGATGTCATCCCATGCTAGCTCACAATACCACCTTTCTACCATCATATAATATCATTTTTCACAAACGAATGCAACAGAGCAACAGAAAGTTTAAATTGAACTGCAACCCATTCTATCACTATATCTACAAACAGACATGAACTCTGACATCATCTCCACCCAGCTCTCTGAATCTTAAACATCATATTACATTCTGCAAGAAATAATAAAAACATGAAGGCAGTACAAAAGCTAGACCCTACCAATTCAACAGGAATTGATGAAAAATGCCACCTAAAAGCCTAGCAGGTTCTACCTAGATGCTTTGGCATCCCCAGCGCATAGACAATTGCTGCTTTCATGGGTCTCGAATGAGGCAGCAGCCCTAGTGCTTAAGTTGGTGCCTAAATGCCCCCCGGTGCTCAAGCTGCAGCTTTGACTCTGACCCATAAGCACAATCCAGTTCTTCTTTTCTTTAATTTTATAATGATGAGACAGACTCTAAAGAGAATCTTCATAAGATGTAGAAAGAAGATGGGCGTGCATATTTCAATGGTCTTATAAATGCTCTCTAATTATTTAGCACTCCCTCTAGCTTCCCTCCAAATAATGTTTTTCGAGAAAGAAGCCAGGAAAATATATAAACTAAAACTGTGACTCTATTTATCCAAACTAAATCAGTTGACAAGATCAAACCATAAAGGAATACTCTTTTTCTCCTTGTCTACCACCCTAACCAGATGCTATAGCTTTGGAATCTGTATGTTTTAACATAACTTACACAACTAACATAAGCTCCAACAAAGGTTATGAATTTTAATTCAAGCACCCACCTAGGTTCGTAGGTAATCTACCTAGGCCTTTACAAAGGCCACCTCCTGCTACCATCTTGTCCCTTGGACAACCTTCGCAGGAGGGAAGTCAAAAACATAGACAACCTCAGCAATAGTATAAAATTCCATAAAGCAATCATCTAGTAATAAACAAAAATCCCCTAAACAAGGATCACACCACAGCCCATAGTCTGACAACTAGCACAAATCCTCAATGTCCAAACTCCAAACTAATGAAATTAAACAAATGCAGTTAAAGTTGCAGCAATTTTTAATGTGTAAATTCAGTCGATCTTCCACATGCTAGAAAATAGGAATTCTCTTTTAATATTGAAATTACCGTGGCTTATCGCACAAGTTATCTAAACCAGACTCGAAGAAGTAATCCCAGCAATCTGAAATCAAAACCTGATTAATAAATTATGATCAAGATATCCTTAATTCCATGTAAAGTTGTTTAGACTTAGATATGGACCATTTAGGTTAATTAAAGATAAGAAACCAACTGATGTAAATCACAGTCTCCACTTTATGAATGATAGTAGCTTATGTGAAGTATACTGAACATTGGTCATTAGTGCCATCTATATTCTTGTATCAAAATGACAACCAATTACAACTTGAGTAAGGTTTTGAATTTTTGTAAAACCAATACATTGTAGTGAAATTAGTACTAGATTAGAAACAATGAGTTCTGGGAGTTCTGGAGGTTTCAACCAGGTCTGGCTGAAGCCAAATGTTCTTACTAGCTTGGACAACTTTTGGCGGATTCAACCAATTCCACTAGAAATTCCATTGAAATCAACCAGTATGTTTAAAGCATCAAGTTTTAATATGCTGGTCAGTATTTCTTTTGTTTAAAACAACCTGAATGATGTTTAGAGGCTTTTCAAGGTTTGTTTATATAGGATTAGGGATGCTTTCGAGGGTTTAGGGTTTCAACTTTGATCTCAATCCTTGAACAAGGCTCGAGGAAAGGCCTTGCGCAAGTATATCCTCTAAATATAAGACACATCATTCTAAAATAAGAAAGCAAGGCAGAAAGGAGAGGTGCGAGATATTGAAGGCATGAATGAAGTGCATGCAACAGACGTACACCTCACTTGTACTAGTTTACATTTTTTCTTTTAAAAGATTTCTCAACTTTAAAAATAGAAATATCAACAAAAATGTTTAGATATGATCCATAAACACGCACCTCATTCTTATGCATGATATCCTTAATAACTGGAATTTATTGAAATTTATTATTCTTTTTTCGAACCATGGGTCTGACTGCCGATATCAACACTATAAATAACCATTGGATCACAATTCCTAGTTTAGGACCTAAAATTTTTGACAAACTCCTAAAACATTAAAATAATTTAACAACGAAAAAGGAAAAAAGAAGAAGAAGAAGAAGAAAGGGTGCCCTTGTGAGTAACTGAGATGCCAAGCCATCCTAAATTCTTTGGGATGGGGGCCTCCTAGTAGCGACTCAACCCAGCCCCTAAGGAATCCAAGGTTTAGGATTTAAATCATGCCAATGTCTTTACTGGTTATAGAAAAAGGGTATTGGGCTTGTTTTCAACCATCTTAGGGGCCATTTGGAGCCCCTAGGTAGAGCCACATACAGCTCAACTTGCAGATGTAGGCCAGCTTGCTTGTTGGATGCCCACAACTCATGTTGCTTTGTAAGTGAGATGCCTACTAGATCGCAACTCAGGCTTGATTTGCAATAGGTCAACATGCACCCAAAATGGTCATGGAACAAGTTGTAGCCACTCTCAAGTGGGTATCCTGACTAAAAATTTGATTTTCTGTCTGCTATCCTAATCAAAGCCCTAGCACCCACCCGGCATCATCTTCTCCCTCTTTACAACCTTATCAGATCTCCCCTGTCCATGCCCCACTGAATCTAGCCCAAGCTCCCTCATCCATGCCTCGTCTACCAGACCTCATTTGACCCCCCTCACCCATGCCTTGCCAAACCTCCTCCAACCTCCCTCCCCATGCTTTGTCGGACATTTCCCAACCTCCTTTGGCCATGCCCCACCCAATGCTCCACAATGATGGTCTCACCTTCTTGCCACGCACCATCCTCCATCACGGAACCAATGAATGAGTAGGGCCCATCTTGGTCAATAGGGAGGCAGTTGATCACATGTGATCCTTTATCTATGCTAATCACATGCAGCAGCAGGTGTGGCAGCAAAGAAATCCTTCAATGATCTTAGCTAGTTTGGGGACATCTCAACAATAAACCATGGATAGAGGCTATAGCATGAAACTGTACAAGGTTACATCTGACATCAACTTGACAATACACTAGTCCTTAGAGACGCCGTTTACGGTGAAGCGAACGCCAAAGTCAACAATCATGCAGATGAGGTGGGAGCAATGGTACAATCCTCAGGTCTTGGAGGTGGCAGTGCATGTTGAACAGCCTCACTACCCTTGTTTGCTGATGCTGCTAATCATGTCTCCCTCACACATTGATGGGCATGCAAAGCACTTAAGGAGGAAGCTAATCCCATTCATAGCTCCCTTGACATTCCAAACAAAGGGCTGAACCACATGTAACTCAAGTACATGCAGCTTGAGCTGCATGTAGTTTGAATTGCAGTGTCGGTCCACATACAGGGCTCCAGACAACCCCCTATATCCATACGAAACATATCCATATGAACCCAAGATATAATGGCCTAGATTAACAATTTAGTAGGTATACACTGATATTATCCATGATTCTAGATCCTGAGTACAGTTGCCTGATACTATTTTCCTGAATTACATGTTATGGTTAAAAACATTGGCCTATACATTTCGATTATATTAGCCAATCTTGAAGCCTATTGAATTTTGCTATCGTATAATGAATTGTTCTTTTGTACCATGTATTTAGTTATTTTTTTCCAGATACTTGTCTTAAGATTACAATTTTTAACCACTTTTATGGTAGTCCACTTCAATGAAACCATACGAAAATAAACAAAATGACAAAACAATTTGACCTAGTGCAAAGAGTAAAATACCTCTAAATAGAAGATAGATGAAATATTCAAAAGCATTGATAACTTGTTGTGTGACGCTTGTCATAGTCCAATTAAAAGTAAAGGCAGATCTGAAACAGCAAACTCCCACCCAAACAAAATTCAAATGAACAATAAGGAACATTGCCAAAAATTTCGAGTTTATAGCTATATGTGTACATTGAAGTTGCATGGTCCCCATCAAAATAGCAAGAAGACAAATTGCTCAATCTCCCTATGACATAAAATTCCCGACTGGTTACCTTAGAAGTCTGAAGGAAATATTAGAAGCAATTAAACCCATACGTATATAGATCAAATTGGATTCTCAAATTAATTGAACTATATCCTTCAAACATCACAAGTCTCCCACATTAGAATACACCCGATCCAACAAATACAACAACAACAAAAAGCTTGAAGCAAAGAAAGCTAAAGATGAGATTTCCATAGGATCTGACACAAAGATAATCATGCAAGGTCAAGGTATAAAAAATTGGAGGATACAGTCAGCAAGCATTTAGCAATTATACACCTTACAAATAAGTAGCAGTCAACAAAATAGTTCAAGCTGGTCAAACAAAACTACTAAAACTGAAATGAGCCATACAGGTCATAGACATGTTTGGATCTTATAGCTAAATAGAAACCAAACTTAGATTTGATTGAAAATACAATTTGAAGTTAGCCAAGAAGATCTTAAAGAATATTTCAGTATAAGTGACCTTTGAAACTTTCTTAACAATTGGCTATCAATCTAACACCGATCCTCTACATTTTTCATCCAAGCTTGGGAATGGGAACTATAACTGAAAACAAAGACCCTCATTATAAAATTACTGAATAAGGACACATGAGGACAACTATTTAGGACATGGCTTGATGGTCATTGTTATGTTAATCAAGATATTAATAAAACAACCAGATGATATTTTTGGGCCTGATGGCTAAATCAAAAGAAGAAAAAAAGCTTTATTCTCTGAAGTGAAATAACAAGATGGGTCTCCATGCAATAGAAACCTAGTAGTCAAGCATCTTGACCCATAAGTAATACCAAATTGGAATCTTTGAGAATGTGTGAGATGCATAAAGTGACAACATACAATTCAAGAATCTGAAAGTGCAACTTGATGGCCATGTCACTGTGAATCAGGCCAAGGTTATGAACATGCTTTAGCAGTTGTACACTGGGATCTGCTTTCCTTACCCGGATGACTGCCTAGGCAGCAAAACAGGTGCCAAGAGTTAAATAGCAAGTATTTTATTCTTTTTACCAATTTCATAGCTTTTGGTTGAATAAAGATACACTTGGAAACAATGGTTATATCAGTTTACTTCATAAGAATTTGTTCATATAATTTAATATATTTACCAAAAAATTATGGACTGCAATAATATGAACTTATGAATTTTTCATTGTTGCTAAAGTTGACTTCTAACAATTAGTATGCATGAAATTAGGTGATTATCACATGCCAACATACCTTCGCATCCAAATCCAATAAAAATCCATCACACAACAGAATTTCCACATTTCTTAAAAGATATTTAGGTAGTTGGATCACATAAGTTGACTGACTTATGCATATGACATCACTTTATGAGTTGCATGGGATATGCATGTGGATGAGTTAACTACATAAGGCACCACTCGGGGATTAACAGGACACTAGGCAGTAGCCACCTTAACCATGGTCACCTAGGTGACCACTGGGCCAAAACCAAATTATGTAGGAGGCTTCTGCTTGATAGGACAGCCTAAGTACTTAAGTGGATGTTCACAGGTGCTTAGGCTGCTCTGCTTGACAATAATCAGCAGGGCATTATATAAGTTGAACACTGTTTTAACTTGTTGCAACTTATTCAGGTTTGCAAACTAAAAAAGATACACTAAAAGGAGCATTGTTCTTTCTCAATAAATGCTAACAAAATATAGTTTCCACCTATTTTATAGGTTCAGAAACCTTGATTTACGCACGTCGTTGCAGCTTATTTATCTAGAATCTCGGTACTTGAAGATGCCAGATGGAAAAGAGATGTTAAACGAAACTTTATTACTTCTAGACTAGTTTACTGTATTCTTCTTGTATCTCACTTTTAAGCATCTACAAGGCTCTTTAGCAGAGCCTTGATGAAGCCACACCACCAGGATGATTAGCATTGCACTAATGAAGCTAATGGAAATAAACCACTATAACAAAGAACTTTGGAGAGTCTATCAATAATTCAAAATAATACTTACGTTTAGTGCATTGAAGTTTTAGAAATGACTTAGTTCCTCGAAGCTCTACACATAAATGACTTGGATACACCAACTACAAACATCTAGATGCAAAATAGATAACTATGCCATTACATATCAACGATATTCTACAATGAACAAGTATTAATAGCAACACATAATTACATACAGACAAATATACTGTTTCTTAGAACCAGACTTTTTGAAAATGTGTTATTCTTGATATTTGATTTCCTTAATAATGTCAATAACAGTTGTTTTTGGAGTTGTTAATATTGCATAGCATGTGTATTAAGATATGACTTAGGCACAAAAAGCACATTCAAGTTGATTCAAAAGGTATAATGTGATTACAAGAATCACCAAGCTATTTTAAAGTCGCGGCACACCTATCAAGCAGAGAGTTTCCCTGGCACATTTTTCTGGTGCATAACAAAGTAGCAACTCATACTGTTAGGTATCTTTTCACACCAATATATGTCATGCATATGTTACATTTTGTAGTTAACTGATTTTGGCACCATATATGATACATACACCCTTGATTGCAGCAATCAAATGTGAGACAAGGTAAAAAAAGCTTGAAACTGTCATGGTAATTGTGATCTACAAACACAAAGGCTGGTGATTCCTGAAACCGTTATCATTGACGTCTTAAATGCTATGGTCCACTCACCAAGAAATCATACGACCAATGCATACATTCCTAAAGGGCATAGACTCATGACTCAAAAGTTATGATCCATACTTTATCAAATTTGACACCAAAATCTTTCAAACTTATAGAAATTTATATGACCATAAAATTATACTGAAGAATTTGCTTCTTGTATCTCAAAATTATGTTATTCAAGCATTTGGCATCCTCTGCAATTGTTGACGCTCTAAACCCTGCATGGCTACATGTGAATTTTTCATGATCAACAATGGAATTCTTTTTTCGGGAGGGGGGGGGGGGGCGGGGGGAGCACAAGCAAGTACAAATTAGCAAAAGGCTAATGATATAAAGAGCCAAACAGACCTGGTGATCTGAGA